>JAVTVY010019074.1:0-73888 GCA_036873755.1 Hanleya hanleyi
TTTATACATCTCAGAGCATATCTCTGCTAATTAAGCGGAAGCCAGGAAGTCTAAACCGGGGTATACACTTGTGTTGATAACGATACAGGCTAGAGATGTGGATTTGACACATCAGGTCAATTATAGCAGGCCTGGCTTAACATCATAAGTTAAAACGAATGATATCAAGCAAGAGGATGGCACTTGAGATTTAATTGGTACTCTAAATATAACTCGATTTACATTGTATATTGTAGAAATGAGAAATTGATAAAGGTCTTCTGTTAGTATGTAAGCTAGAGCCTACATGAATATGGTACGGTATTAAAGTGACCAGGTCAGGCCACAGCTGTGTTTAATTAACAGTGGCAAGTATTTATTCCGGCAGGTCCCTAATTAATTGTTACAATCCTGGAGTTAAGGGTTTTGTACCAGCCTCTGGTTCAAGTACTTATTTGTTTTACTGTATAAAATTCAATGTAATTTCACAATGATTCGAGCAATAACATCTTGGCTTCAATCTGTACGGACGTTTTCAGGATATCTTGATTTGCTGTACCAATGTCTATGTTATGATGCAGAAGTAATACAACATCAACCTCTATCATCACAACGAGTTGTCTTGTAGTTCTTTGGCTTTGACTGAAGACGAACTTACGGAAACCAGGGTTATATAGAGAACATCCCCGTTGTCTATCACCTTCACGTAATCAACTGATAGGACACTAAAATTCTATAATTGGAAAGTTTGATGTGGTTAATCTGCAATGGTAAGTAAGACATAATTGATAATAAAGCGATCGGAGACATTGTCTGCTTCGCAAGTTTCAAATGCATTTGCAGGTATTGAAATGTCGCGATTATCTTATCTGTAGTATAGTAACGGTTATTTAAGTCGATTCACATATCTTCCCCCCGAACATTGGGCCAGGTGGCCATGGAGAAATTGTCATCGTAAGCTACATGTACTATTCAATAGCGCACAGATAGCGTGGATGTAGGTTGACATTTGCAATGTTATTTCCCGTCGTGCTAGATGACTGAATCGTCCGACAAAGTACGGGTTCATGATATATCATTGTTCCCGGAGAACTCAAAGGAAAAGGTGTGTTGCTAATACAAAACAACATTTGATACAAAACAACGTCTCAACGTCTTCTGGACAAGGAGTATCAATCTAACGTATCGTTCTGGGCACTGTGCGATTGCCTGATCACACCTTCGCGTTCAACTTATTCAGCATTCCTGACCAGACAGAAATAGACAATGGGGGAGGGGGGGAGGCTACAGTAGTTGTAAGTGCATGGCCCATTCTTAACGAAAGATGCAAATTGGCTAAAAAAACGGCCATGGTATTAAACTATATGATAATTCCCACATCAAAGCCTTGCAGGGCCAGTCATCAATACCGGAATCTTCAGAAGATGGAAGGCGTAAATCAGTCTAGCCTGTCCTATATTCAGCCGTCATCTATTAAAGATTCCAGGTCCATAACCAAAGACCTAGCTCATATAATAACATTAACACCAAATCAAAAGGATAAAATCATAGTACGCATACAACTAGGGTAATTGTCTGCAAGATAGAGGCGGTCAACAGTTTACAATGATACCTGCAAGACATCATGATGTTCCAAAAATATCACATCCGTATCGCTGATCAGTATTCTTAATCCATATGATATACATTGTAAAGTCATTATCCAGAGTATGATGTATCTCAGACACGCTTTAATTGTGGCTGTTCATATGAACACTATTAGGATCTTGAAATACATAGGGTCATACCGCTCCTATCCCCGGGGTAATCACGAGTTAGACACAAGTTACGAAACGTACCACCACAGATCTTCCACGCTAAGCCCGAATTTTGCCATCTCCAAATATGAGAAATTTCGAGTGCAGGCGCTTACTCATATAGCCCTGTTTTACAAGTTTCTGCAATGTTGTTTTGCGACGTTGATTAAAGTCATCACATTTAACACAGGATTTAGCAAATGCTACTAGGCGAGATATGTATACGCCATATGCAGGTCCCTCTGGTATATTGCACCATTGTCGAAATTGTAATCAGCTCTTTGTCGTAAAATCGACGACAGAGAATGCACGCTTCGTTTTCATAGAACAAAACGGTCTAAATATTATGTGCCGCTAGGGCCGCCTGTAGTTTCCTTCAAATCCAGTGAAGACGGATATATATCCTTCACTGTGTCATTTATATAGCGACTATCCACAGCAAGAAGGTCGTCTATATAGCATTTGGTGAATGAGAAAGAACAGGGGTTTGAATAATCTGTTTTTGAAAGCGTCTGTATATAGTCGTATTCATAAAAGAAGAGGTATAGGTCAGCCAAAAGGGGTGCACAATTAGATGAGACATGAGAAATTAATTATTAATGCTTAATCATTTTAATATATTCAGGATATATTTCCATTACAATAATTATAAGAAAAGTACAATTCATCCAAACACGAACTCCCACGAGAGTTCCTTTCTGTCCCTCCACAAACTTTCGACTATGAGGATACCCGGTTTCGAGGTCGTCTTGGCCATTCAAGGCGGGCTTATATTTGATTATCGTCACTTGCGCAGTATGAATATGAACTATGTACTCTTCGAAGTATCAGCGTGTGAAACGTTCTTACCAGAAAAGGTTTTACGATTGCGAATCGATCAGTGAGTACTATTGCACGGTTGGCCCAGTGATATGGTTGAGGTTGGGTCAAATTCTGTGAGAAGCCGTACAAATGTGTGCCTCATTCACTGAAGGCGAATTATGTAATTCTGTTCGTATAATGGCGGACAGCATGTCTTTATTAAGAACACCAGTTTACAATGAATACAGATAAATATTTGTGATTCATTTTTGTTATTATTATTATATTGAAAAACATCTAGTTATATGGTGCTGAATATAGTGAATTGTATCATGTACATACATGTATGTGTGCAGTTTTTAAACGTAACACTATAATTGGTGAAGGCCTAATAAAGGCCAGTTAGTAGCAATGGCTCCTAATTTTATTCAATATTACAATGGTCGTGCATTAAGATCAGTGACAACCCTGTTGAGTGGAATAGATTAGTTTCTTTCTCTGAGCGTTTGGTGGTATTTCTGTACCTCTTTATGGATGTTTAGAATTAGGAACATATTTCTGATTACCAACGATATAGACAAATGATCAATCAAACTAACAAAATTAATCATCTTTGAATTTCGTAACAATACACCAATCATTTTAACCCAAAACGGTCTATTACACACAACGGATACGTTTATTTATTGTACAGCAATGCAGTATACCTCTAGTTGTGTAGACGTGTTCAATTCTCTGCTGAGCATCATAACGGCGACATTTTCCAGTTCCCCAAACTTGCCAATCTGACGGTGAACATCATACTTCTCAGTGATAACTAACCATCTTGAAAACTGAAGAAACTTGGACGATCCACATGTTGATACCTACAGTAAATACAGTACAGACCGCATCAAACCCAAATTAGTTCATTACTCAATGAGCGGCTAAAGCGCCGCTATCGTCTACTGTCGCTCAGCAATCCTTAAAGTCAATAAACCCAGTAAAAACACATGTACATGTTTTAACCTATATAAAAGCAAATGCACAAGAGTCCAGTCCGTCGTTCACTTTTCAACCGTCGTCCATTAAAGAATTTACGCGTTTATAATCCAATGACCTAATGCATATCATTTCATTAGCACCAAGTTAAAAGAATAAATAATTGTATACAGACAGCTATGCTGGTTTCCTGCAAGATAGAATCGGTCAACAGTTTTCGACAAGACATCATGATGTCTCAAAAATATCAAATCCGTATAGCTGATCAGCATTCTTAATCCATATGATTTTCGTTGTAAAGTCGTTATCTAGAGTATGATGTATCTCAGTCACGCTGATACTGTGCCAATCAGCACAAACCCTGTTTCTGTTAGAATAGGACCCAGTAGTTTAATTCAAAACAACACAAAATATTTCCAGTGCGATCAAGGATTCGAAACTTCCACTTGAACTGCGGCAGCCCGCAAGCGGTAATATAAACAATTTCCTCAATGTATTATCTACAATCATACATGAATATCTCTTGGGATATAACAAGCCCCGTGAGGTTTTCATCCAGCCACTTCGATATTTTGTATTTTAAGATATCTTATGCTTTGGTGAAAAAAAATCGAATCGAATCAAAACCATCAATAATTGAGTTGCTTGGGCTTGACATTAATCACGAAAACGTCATACGATCGCTCATCAATGTGTAGAGCACTTAGGCAAACTCATCCTTACCGTTCGTAGAATCCTCGCCACACATCTCGGGTTGCAAAACACCACGTGATTATAGATTGGCTCTGCATGCTTGGCTTCCCGATGACTAATGACCTCAAGGAGGTTGAAATGATCCCTTCTCGTCCACATTAATATTTGGTACACGGTCTCGTTGGTTTGTTCAACAAGAAAATCGTTCAGAACTTCGTCTGATAAAAAAAGTAATTTAGTAAAAGTTATTATGGAAGGGAACTGTATTTAGTTAAAGCTATTATGGAAAGGAACTGTATTTATTTTTCTTTGTGTGGCATACTCGATCGTACTTGCCATAGCCATTACAATACAGACTAGAATTTCCCCGATCTTCTGGGTACTCTAATGGGTTCTTTCCAAATGAAGATACATGTATGCCGATAGCGGACGCGGTGTGTATGGTGTCTTTACGTGAAATATATAGTACCGGTGTGGAAGCAACCGTGGTCCGCCAGGTATGACGGTCCGGGGACCATGGTTTCTGGATCTGGGTGCCCGAAGATCCAGATACGAAAGTCCTCCCTCGGAAACAATTGTCCCCCTATCAGCAGAAACCAGGGTCCTGGTATCGTTGGAGTCGGGGTCACTGAAATCTAGACAGGAATGTCCCTTCTCATATATATATAGGGCCCGGACCATGGCATCTGGCAGACTATGGGCGCTTCCACAGCTATGGAAGTCCTCAGAGTCCGGCATTCCTCAGAGTCCGGTTGACCTATATATGAAACTAAAGAATTAGTAAAGACTAGAAATTTGGAACGGAGATTCGGCCAGCAAATCGGTGGTGCAGTGGGTAAAGGCATAGACGGTGGACAGTACAACAGAAGGTAAAATTGTGGGTTCGATCCTAGTCGGGGTCAGTTGAAAATGTTTGATTTTCTGCATTTCTCATGTACAGCTTTAGTACGTCCTGTAAAGTTATACCGTCGCGTCTTTGTTGAATATATGTATATATTTTTTTAGAACAAAATAATTTTATGTATTTAAGTCAATATACATATTTACGGTGACCCAAATACGACATGCTATTAATTTTAGTTTTGTATATATATATATTTTTTTTTTTTTCATTTTGGGTGGGGGGGATTCTTTCACTCCTTTCTCTCCACCCAGGTGCAAACGTTTTCACCGGGGTGAAAAGGGTTTCCACCTGGGCGCAAACGTTATCACCCTGGTGGAAACCTGTTTTAACACAGGTGAAATCCTATTTTCACCCAGGTGAAAATCTTCTTACCCCGTTGAAAACCTTTTCACCCAGGTGACTGGCAAGTTTCCATCTGGGTAAAAACTAAACCAAAAGAAGCAAACCTAGAACTAAAAAAATAATACAAAACTGGAAAAATAGCAGGTCATGTATGGGCCGCCGTACATCTTCAATAGGTCGTAGAAAACCGTATAGAAGTACTGAGAATCCTTCTTTCCGCGCAGGGTTAATTTTCGCACGCATATGATTTTGTGAATGTTGTGAAATCAGAAAGAAACACGAGATATTGCGATATCTGATGCAAATGTATATCACGTTTCTGACATCAGTAAATATTGAGGAAATTGTCATGTCGGAGATCTCTATTACTGTTATAATTAATGTTACTCTAAAATGACCACGCTTGTCCGCTGATACTACTTACGACTTCTCGCATAGTCAGGGCGAAATTAGAATATTTTACGATATGCAAATATAATGCTCAGGGTCTTTTCATATTCGGTCCGTATCTTCCGAATGGGGGATATCCTGAACGATCTCTCCGGACATTTCAAGCTGACTCGCCGTTCGTGAACTAGGATCTGGCCATTTGTTTGCATAGGAGCATACCATAAAATATAAGTTTTAATTTGTTTTCACATTAACCGTAAAGGGGCGCATCTGGTATCATCAAAATATAATCAAATAAATAAAACATAACATAAATGCAAAATAGAAAATGCCACGACATCCACATGCATCTGATTACAGCATTCATGTATGGCACATCTGCGAAATTAATGGATTATATTGTCGAGTACACTGGAAAAAAAATCTTAAAATTTAAGGAATATTCCCCGACTATTACACCGGCGGAATATTCCTTAAAATTCAATAAGGAATATGCCGTAGCATGTTAAGGAAATTCCTTAACATGGTAAGGAATATTCCTTAGTTATGTTGAGGAATATTTCGCTGGTGTAACAGTCGGGGAATATTCCTTAACTTTTTAAGGATTTTTGTTTCTGTGTACCTGAGCAGGTGTGTATAAAAGCTGACCACCTGTCCACAATCAGACCCATGCCATCCTTGGATCCTGCCGATAGTCTGCGATATTTGGTCAACAATATCGACAAGTACGAAGCCGGGAAAAGTCAGCAAGAGAAACGTTTCATACGTCGAGCTGCTCAAGGGAATTTTCTGGTAGCAGTATGCCAACAAAATTTCGTTGTTTTGATCATTGAAAGTGAATAGATTTATTATGAGTTTTATTTTTGATTGTTTGAGCGAGATACTATTCTTTTTTGGTATAACCCATTTACATAGGAATGCGAAAAGTGAGTCCCTGTGACCCGCAATTAATATATTTTGTAGACTGCTCACAGTAGTACTGTACCCAGTAATAGAAGTACATGTATAACATTTGACAGCTATCAACAGTACGCTCAGGGTTATCTCCCATACCCCATAGAAGGAAGCCTTATGAGCGAATTCATACTAACCAGCACATCCACCATCAACCACACGGGATTAAGGGTACAGCCACTCTTAACTGCAGGCGATATCGAGTCGAATCCCGGACCTGTTAAGTGCCCATGTATGTCGTGTGATTCTCGAATTTCGAGAGGAGGAAAAGTTCGTCACGTGCTCGGTGTGTTTAAGGGATATTCATTCAAATTGTGCCGGTATCAGTGGGACTATTTATAAGTATACGAGACAAATCCCACGTGTAACTTCACATGTAACGAATGTTTAATGAATCAACTTCCGGGACCTGAATCTACTGAACCAATAGAAAAAGACCCGCATACCCCGTATTGTGAAAACACAACCTCGTTGTCAGAGCCAAATGAGTTTTTCAAAATGAAATCTAGAGGAATACGCATGACCAGTTGGAATGTTGAACATATCACCAACAAAGTCGACCAGATCAAAATTTTACTTTCAACAGTACCCAGACCGATAGATGTCATGGGGCTCTCGGAAACGTTTTTGACGTCTGATTGGTCTACTGAAAGGTTAACGATTCCGGGCTATCATCAGCCTCCAGTACGGAAAGATCGAGAAGGACCCGGAGGTGGGGGCATTCTTGTGTATGTGAATGACGCACTCCCCTAGCGCAGAAGAACTGATTTGGAACCTGAAAATAGCAACGTTGAACTTGTATGCCTCGAACTTTTACCACCAAAATCTCCCCCCATTCTTGTAGGATATGTTTATAGTTCACCTGACACTAGGGCTGAGGGAGATAAAAATCTTATATTAAATGTAGAAAGAGCCTACAATGAAGGGAAGACTATGTATTTGTTAGATGATGTAAATATTGATCCAAAGAGAGATAGTAATCATTTTGTGACTGATTCGCTATCAGATATGGGTCTTCAGCAGTGTGTAAATGAAATCACAAGACCGAAATCTAAGGCAACATTGGATCATATTTATACCAGTGACATGGCTAATGTTTTGACAATTTCTGTTCCTAAGAATTCAATGCCGGATCACTACCCAATCTGTGTTGTACATAAACATAATGGTTCGTTTGCCAAGTTGAACACACATAGAACAATCCGATATAGAAATATGAAGACTTTTGTTTCCAGTGAGTTTAGGGATGACCTTTGTAGAATTCCCTGGAACATTCTTGATATGTTTGAAAACCCCGAAGATAGATTAGATATATGGCAAACTATGTATACGGATGTAGTAAATCGTCATGCTCCATATACTGAGAGGAGGGTGAAGTCACTGCAACAGTCAGAATGGTTTAATAATGACATATATAGTCTTATGCAAACACGTGACGAAATTCATGATATATGTAATAGGGACAAGTCTCGTGAAGCAAAGGTTTTATACATTCAAGCCAAGAACAAAGTCAACCATAGTATTAGAAAAGCCAAACGTGACTTTTTTCGGAATGCACTTAGCCAACCAAATTGTACTTCAAAAGTCCTTTGGCAACATATACGAGCTACTGATAGCACAAAGAAAGGTGTTAGTCCTTCTATCATAGTGACCAATGATAATAAAGTTATTGATCCTCTGGTCATGGCTAACAAGTTTAACACCCATTTTACATCAATTCACCATCAATATAGAAATGATATCAGTACAGGATACCCAGATCTGAATAAGCTGACTAAGTTTGTGTCCGAGAAGAAATCGGACGACGACCATTTCTGTATACCGGATATTGAATCCAATTTCGTTAGAAGTCAAATTCTGACAATGTCATCGTCAAAAGCAACAGGCCTTGATGGTATTAGTATAAAATTATTAAAAGAAGCAGTGGACATCATTTCGCTACACATTGCAGCTATTTGTAACCTTAGTTTTAGAAGTGGTCAGTTCCTAAACTCATGGAAAAAAGCAAGAGTTTTGCCACTTTTCAAATCAGGGGATGCTGGTGATTTGGGAAATTACAGGCCAATCTCAGTACTCCCTGTATTGTCCAAAATCATCAAAAGACACGTTTATGATAATTTGTATCAATATTTGATCTCAAACCAACTCCTTCTCGAAAAGCAGTCCGGCTTTAGGAAATACCACTCAACTCAATCAGTCCTGACAAAAATGTCGGATTTTTTCATTGAGAACATTGACAAAGGTAATCTCTGTGGGGCTATACTTATTGATTTAAAGAAAGCCTTTGATCTTGTTGACCATGAACTCATCCTCCACAAACTGAAAATCTATGGAGTACATGGTATAAGCCTTAGCTGGTTCAAATCATACTTGCATCGTAGGAGTCAGTATGTTTCTTATGAAGGATTCATGTCCAGCCAAAAGCGGATTGAAGTTGGCGTCCCCAAGGTTCTATTCTGGAGCCCCTTCTTTTTATTATCCATATGAACGACCTTGTCCTCGAGATAAGCCATAGCGAATTTGAAATGTACGCTGATGACTCCACACAATATGTGTCAGATAAAGATGTCGCTGGTTTGTGTAACAAGTTAAATTCAGCAGTGATACCTGTATCGAACTGGGTCCGGGAGAACAAAATGGTATTGAACTCTCAAAAAACGGAATGCATGCTACTGGCTAGTAGTACCAAATATAAACAAAACAAAGAATGTTTCGTTATCAAAATTGACAATGTTCCATTGACCCAGGTCGAATCTCACAAACTGCTTGGGGTTCATTTTGATAGCAATTTAAACTGGAATAACCATGTTAATCAACTTTGTAAAAAGCTGAAAAGTAAATTATTTCTAATGAATAAAATTAAATTTTTGCTACCTGTAACAGCACGTGTAGCGTATTATAATAGTCTGGTGCAGCCACTCATCGACTACTGTAAAATAGTTTGGGGTGATTGTGCCAAATCTCAACAAATCCGGATCCATAAGTTGATGAAACGTTTTGGGAGGACAATACTAGATATTAAATGCTCCGCAGACATAAGCTCAGTTGAATTATTCAAACGCTTGAATTGGATTCCATTTGATGAGCAAATAAAGTTTGCCAAGTGTTGTTATATTTGGGACATATTGAATGGATACACCCCTGACTACATGCAGGAAATGGTAACCACAGTACAATGTGTTCATGCTAGAACCACAAGAAGTGCCAGTAGAAATGATTTGTATCTTCACAAAACTAACACTGAAAAAGGAAAACGGACATTCAAATATTCGGCAAGTAAACTTTGGAATGAATTAAATACTGAAATTAGAAATTCAAAAACAAAACATACATTCAGAATAAAATACAGGAAAAAGTTATCATCACATATATATACAAATCCTTTCTATCTGGACACGTAAATTCCAACAGGCAGGCGAGTTAATGTAGCTCACTGAATCCCTGTCCAATGTGTCTAGCTATACTTATTTACACAGTGTAAGTTTTTATTTCTTTCATCTGAAAATATCCATAATCAATGTTTGTAAAGTTTTAATGCCCCGTCCAATGTCACGGTCTAGATATATCTATTTACACATTATATATTTTTATGCCTTTCATCTGTATATATCTATTTACACATTATATATTTTTATGCCCTTCATCTGTATATATCCATAATCATTGTTTTTAATGTTTTAATTCACCAGAGGACCATTTGAAAATCACCATTCATGTGTGTGAAATGCCATCCTATTTTAAATAAAGCTGTTATTATTATTATATTATTATTATTATTACTTTATATATGGCGAATATGTATATATTACCGGTAGTTCAACCTAAGGCGCTCGCAAACTAATGGTGTATTCGTGACAAACACCGGGTATATTTGCCTATTCCATCCAAGATTGAATAAGGGTAGCCCATAGGGGACATCGATAATTTTGTTTCTTCATTTTTTTAAATTACATTTTCTGCATTCATTGGGGATGTTCTTGATTTTCTACAAACAGATTTTAGTTTATCACATGTTTTCTTCACATTTTTCTCATTCCTAGTAACGTTGTCATAATTGACTTTATCTTTTTTTTTCAACGAAAACCGAACAAAGCTCTTGGAAACGTTTACACCGTTTTAAACAGCAGAGTAAATCGATTTTTTGATCAAATTTTGCGAAAATTTTATCCATGTAATTTTTCCAAACAAAAATGCACGATGAATTAACCGTGATTTTACCCGTGATCCTCTGCTCGGGAGGTTATGTAAATAGACTCCAAATGACCCCAATATGATTAACTACAAATTCACGGAGTGTCAGCTCGCAAGTTTTTGTCGTTCCGGAGATGGCGCAGAAAGTTTGGTGGGGAGGGGGGGGGTGGCGAATGTCCCTCCCGCAGGCCTGGTAGGGTTAAACAAGGATTTTTTTGCATAAAATACTCCAAGATATATAGGAAACATGCAAATTTGACCCCGTCTTTGAAAGACCCACGGAATATGCCGTTAAAAGAATACAAGTAGTGGCCTAATTACCCCACTGAATGGCAGCTTCCACACAATTACATATCGCGACTTGCATTCTTGGAAACAGAAGAACGTGTTATTTCTCGTGTTGACTTGTTGTAACGTATGCTCGCCAATATGTTGTATTCTTCATTGTAGTGAACAAGCTCTCACCGGACAAGCAAAGAGGCGAAAAAGCACTAGGAAAAGCCCTTAGGTGCGATGCAGTCCAACCTGGCTATTTCTTAGCATAAATTTCAAGATTTTCTGTTAAAATTATCTTGTTTTTTCATTTCATTTTCGTCCTCACTCACCTCCTGAGTAAGAGGGAGAGTAGAGAGAGGGGGCCATAGGGCGTAATTGACCTACTTACACCCGGTGACGTCAACAGATCACTTTCGGCTGACCTTTGTGAGGTCACTCCCGGTTCCGGTCACGTGATCGGAAGTGCACAATAGTGAAAATGCGCACAATAGCGGAAATCATGCGCAGGGTTAAAGGTCACTTTATGTCACATGACCGGAACCGGAAGTGACTTCACAAAGGTCAGACGGAAAAGATCTGTTGGCGCCACCTGTCGGAAGTAGGTCAATAACGCCGTAACTTCCCTTTCTATACTACTCCCTGGTAAAAATGTTCACGTGTGAACTGGATGGAAAATCGGAAGTAGTAATCGAGGCGGATACTGGGCTCCAGGTTAGGACTTTCGTCTCCTGGAAGCCAGTGTCCCAGGACATCCAAATCTAGACATGAATGCCCGACGGACAATTAAATCCAGATCTTAGTGTCTTGGGACACTTACGTCTAGACGCGAGTGTGCCCCGGACACTGGATGCACCGGGCCACCGTTTCCGTCACACCGGTACCGGTACATATTTCCTCTGTTTTGAAAGTACACCGCAGTCTCCGATCATCGGAACATATGGAGGGTCGTTAAAGTTCCAGGGTACATTGCGGCAACATTTTCAACACCTTAAGGAGCTTCTTGAAAGTAGGGCATACTAGGAACTGGCATAAGGCATGCCAAACAGTGTGGCATAGTGCGCCGTGTTGGAACTCCTAGGAACTCTCTGGCATCCTTTTTCGAACTCACAAAAGAAAGGATGGCATATGGCTTGCCATACTATAGCCCAGAGGGAATGGAACGGAATGGAGTATGCCATTCCAATTGGAACTCCTATCCATGCTGGTCAGAACACTACACTGGGCACAGTGTATCCCATTTGCATAACCGACATATGCCATTCCTTTCGAGGAATTCATGCCCTAACTTCAAGAAGCTTCCTTATAAACGTTTTCTCATATAAAATATATATCCTCACCAACATTAGTTATATATTTTCTGAAAGTTTTTCATTGAGGAAATTAGGTGCAATACAGCCAGACTATTTGAAATTAAATGAAGCGGTTTGTGAAAATTTATCTTGCAAATATACTCGATAATAACTCCTAAATTATTCATCAAACATATTTGAACATTCAGATTCCTATAATATAACTTCCAAGCAAAGTAAGAGTGCCTATATTGTTTTTCGAATGTTGTCATGGAAATGATTTTATGACAGTTCAAAATTTATGCTCAATGGCAATGAATTTTTATGGAAGCCCGTCCGGAAAAGGAGCAAAACATTCCGAAGACAGATGTTTATCAATTTATGAACGTTCTTATTTTAGCCAAATTAAATGCATTATAATACAGTCTAGATGTTAACCCTACAAGGTCCGGGGGTCATTATGCCCCATATCAATCTTTCTCTCGTATCTCCGGAACGACAAACAAAAACTATTTATCATATTGGGTTCATTTTGAGCCTATTTGCATACCCCCCCCCCCCCATACACACCACCGGGTAGAAGATCATTGGTAAAGGTTAGATAGCGGTCATGTGGGCTATCAGAAAAGTGATATTTTTGTCGTTTTTCTTCAAAATTTCTGCTTCGAGGAAAATGAGCAAAATCTATTTTACTTCACATCAGAGTATTATTTGCCAGTTTTTGGAGAGAAAACACATAAATAAAACATCTGACCGTTAAATCGACCAAATTAATGCATGTAGATGACGACATTTTGTTATATAGCTTACTTTAAACGCTTCGTTCTTTTTCCTTTTGTAACTTTTTTGTCATGCTATGCATTTTTGTATTTGGCGAAAAAATCATTTCAGAATTTTGAAAGCCTATTATTTATGCGGGAACCTTGGTGAGCCATGGTATAATATCATGAAGGCACATTGTAAATAATATATCATGGCTATGGAAATCTATGTATATGTTAATATCAGGGGTTCATGCAGAAAATATCAAGGTTTATATAATATGTAGATTTTCAGCTTCAGCCTGAACATACCTTTTTGATAATCCATATGGAAGCATCACCGTTCCATGCAAGTGGATGTACAGGATATATTTGGGGCCCAGAAACCGTAACGTAGATGAAGTTCACAATACCCGAGGAATTATCACTATGCAATACCAAGTTTCTCCACTGAAGATCATCAACCAGTTTTTCGATGAATTTCGCCATTGATCTTTGTTTATTCCCCATCAAGCGGATTGAGTGATCTTTCCATCCCAAGCATTCTGAAATCACGATATCAAGCTTTATTAATGGTGGGATCGTTCGATGGCATAAGCGGTGGGGCGGTCGTTACATGTCAACCATCTCAAACTAAAAATAAGATAATCGTTAATCTGTAGCCAAACACTGAGACTGAATTGTCAAAATAGTAATGTCCCAATATTTACTGATGTTGCAAATAAAGAATACTCAAAGTTAAAATATATATGAATTGGGGGACAAATTAGGGGGCACGTCCAATCGATCGAGACAGTTTCTCGATAAACGAGTAAAACCGATAAATATCTCGTCTCGTAGGGTCCCGGTTTATCTCTATCGATTGTTGCCCCGGTTTGCTCCTGGTTTTCTCTCGAAGTAAAAGTCCATCTCGATCCTCCTCGAAATAAATCGACTCGCTTCGAGAATGGAATCGAGATGCCTTCAAATGAAGGTTGAACCATTTGGAAGACTTTATATGCTCGCTTTATATGTACTTCTCTGTGGCAGCGAGACGAATCCCGGCGAGTACATACGCATTAAGCCATGGACAATGAAGTACATCGAACATGATTCTTTTAACATTATTTTGCTATTCCGTCTAGAGATCTGTAGTCGCAAACTCGCTCCGACAGCGTAATTTTGATGTATGGAAAGGTAAAGAAAAACATCACCAAGTGAATTACATAAGTTGGCCCATTATTATTCACTGTAAATTATTTCGAACCACTTTGAATCACTTTATTAGATATGTCCACGAACTGCGAATTGTAATAAATTCTACAAGTCTGGAATAAAGCCTAATTGTTCTTCTGAAAGTATATCAGAATGAGAGGATTTGCTTGATATTACTTCTTTTATAGGATCTTGACTTGTAAACTTATTGTACCACGTCTCTTCAAAGATTTCCCCGGTTTTCAGAAATACATCAGCTTTTAAGACCACATGAAAGGTTGGTAATTCATTGGAAACCGGATAATATAAACATAAACGCGCGATCGAAGTGTTTGAGCATTCCATATAAGCTTTTCACACTGACAACACGTGGTATTGTTATAGTGAAATGTACATGAACGTTGATTTAAAGCCTGGTTGCACTCTGAATTGAGCGCTAATTACTCTTCGCTGTTGTTTCAACCGACATTTTTCCCGGACCGACTGTGGTGTGAATTATCAGCACCCCTTGTTCCGATTGTCAACATTTCCGCTAACATCTACCAGGCAAAACTTATGTCAGAAATAAACTCTGTTGATACAATCTCCTTACTTGAATTATATTTCAAGACAGTAATTCTCAGTAAAATGGAATCTGCAACGAATAATACAAAATTATAAAACAAATTACACACCGAAGTTAAAACACCGGTCAAACACTTCATTTTTCGGTTGAAACGATCCATGTTTGCTTTAAAACAATTTTATGGAATAATAATTATAGCATGCTTTCATATCATTATTATTCAGATTATATCCAGTTGATGTGTCAGTTATTCCGCGTCTGATATTAGTGAGATATACAGTCAGTGGGTGAGAAAACCATTCAATTTTATATTCTTAACTTATATAGATAAATGAAACGTTTTCTCTCAATTGAATTCAGATCATGGATATATCGATTAAACATATAATAACATTCTATTTTAGGCTGGGACATGCTTATACGTAGATCGCAATCCCAAATATGGTACCCGCACAACACTCTGATCGCATGAAAACTAAGAAACAACCAATTTAAACACGGACATTTATAAACCGGGACCCTCTTCGAGATTACCGATCAATTTCGTATCCATCTCGAATTACAAGCGTCTGGTCCGTCATCCACAATTCAGCCGTCGTCCATTAGAGAATATCGGCGTCCATAATCCAAAGACCTATTCCATATTCCATATAACAGTATTAGCACCAAATTCAAAAAGACAATCATAGTATACATAACCATAGGCTTGTTTCCTGCAAGAGAGAAGCGGTCAACAGTTTTCAATGATGCCGGCAAGACATCATGCTGTTCCAAAAATATCAAATCCGTATCGCTGATCAGTATTCTTAATCCATAATTCGTTGTAAAGTCATCTAAAGAATGATGTATCTCAGCCACGCTTTGATTGCAACTGTTCATATGAGTACCATGAGGATCTTGAAGTACATGGGTTCATACGGCCCCTAGCCCCGGGTTAAGCGGAATTAGACACAAGTTGCGAAACGTAGCGCCATAGATCTTGCACGCTACGTTCGTATTTTTTTATCAGCATGCGATATGTATCGCCAAATTTGAGAAACTTTGAGTGGAGGCGTTTGGTGGAATAGCCCTGTTTTATAAGTTTCTGTAACAATGTTTTATGACGTGATTAAAATCGTCACATCTAACACAGGATCTAGCAAATGCTACTAAGCGAGATATGTATACGCCATATGCAGGTCCCGCTGGAATATTACTGTCCAGAAAGGGATAGTTTACGATGTCGAAATTGTAATCATCTCTTTTGTCATAAAGTCGACGAGAGAGAATGACCGCTTCATTTTTATAGAGATATAGATCTAAATATGATGTGTCTGTAGGGCTGTCTGTAGTTTCCTTCAAATCCAGTGAAGGTGGATATATATCCTTCACTGCGTCATTTATATAGCGATTATCCACAGCGGGAAGATCGTATATATAGCGCTTGGTGAATGAGAAGGAACGGGCTTTGAATGGATCGGTTTTGAAAGCGCCTGCATATAGTCATATTCATAAGAGAACAGATACAGGCCAGCCAACAGGGGTGCACAATTAGTACCCATTGAAATACCTATATGCTGCTGATATATTGTGTTGCCAAATTTCACATAAGTATTTTTAATGAGAAATTCAAGCAACTCTAAAAACAAAGAAACATCCCATGAATGATATCTCTTGTATGTAGTAGAGCTAAAGAATGCTTTATGGCTTCCGACATTAATATATCTACGATCAGTTTTCTTGAACACAGATACTATTAATAAACTTAGACGGTCAATAAGGTCCTGATGAGGGATTGTAGTATAGAGAGTCGAGAAATCCCATGTGGATACATGTCTGTACGGTATGTGACCTTTAGCATCAAGTTCTTCCGTAAGACATTTTGAGTTTTTCAATATCCACATACATTCCACGCCAGAGTTCTTAGAAATAGTGGCGCAATACCTTTCCCAAAATGCTTTTACCTCCTGAAGGGCCCTCTTCAATAGGGTTGAAAGAAGCTTGGTGGTGCAGCTTCTAGAACCAGCTATGAAGCTAGCTTTGTATGGTGATTTATGCATTTTGGGAGTCCAGTATAGTTTGGGTATGTCGCTATGATTGGTTGGAAGACAAATACCTCTTTCCCTGAGAAACTGTTTGTGATTGTAATATAAATCTTCCAGAGTAAATGTAGTTTGGGAGTAAGTAGACGTATTTGATGAAGATATGTCTACACTCAATTCTTTAACCAGCACCTGGTAATAGTAATATTTACATATGAATATTATATTATTCGGAGCTTTGTCTGCTGGGACTATGACGAATTTACTCTGGAGATTTGCTAGAACTTCTTGCGAATTGAGGTTTCTCAGTACTTGTTTTGCTTGGGGAAGAGTACTTCTGTCAATATGGCGGATTGTTTCAACGACCCTGCTCTTGGTGAGGTCCAGCCAATCAGCGAGTACTGTAGGTTCAACTTTTTCTCGCTTAGACCAATCCATAACGTACTGTTCCAATGCAGACAGGACTATCTTCCGGTCGGCCTTCAGATTTATTCTTCTTGGCTCTCTATATTTAGGTCCTTTCGTCAGGAGTAATTTCAGATCCTTATCACTCACCATATCAAGAGCACCAGTCACAATCTGTTTGCATGGTGTATAGATAAAGTTCGATGATTCACAATCACAACTATAGCCCCCTGACCTGTATAAGTTCCAGTCAAACTCCTTGACAGCATTGGAGTAATTAAATATTTTGGTGGCTATAGATTTAGTATATTTATGTGAAATGCACGGAGGTTCTGTGAACTTAAAATAGTTTGGTACAGCGTTGCGTACCTCTGGATCATTCAGGATTCGAGGTAAATTAATGATGTCCAGTCCTTTATCTAAGTAGTTGAGTTTCAAGAAAAGTCGATCGTGAGATGTTTCGATTATGTTCACTGGACCATACAACCGAAAATACGCTATATCTTGACATACTTTACTGATTTTTGGTGATATTATATTTCCTGAAGACGCAGATTGTTGTATATCTCTGGCTATTTGATCTAAAGCTCTCAGAGGTAACGCGTACAGAACTGTACGTAAGCTATGTATACTATTGGGTGTGTTAGTTAAATCCACTAAGTAATTTAAAGTGATATGATCGTGAATCATCGAACTATTAAACTTTCGCCAACCATGGCTGCGATGTCTCCGCTGATGAGGTTTAAATAGTTGGGTAATGTTGGATATATTTGAACGGCGGTTTGTAGCATTGCCGAACCCACTGACATTATCATTTAAGCCAAACGGAAACACTGACCCAAGTTCTAGCATCCAGAATAATTCCCGCTCTCGGATTTTTCTCTCAAATCCAAAGGGGGAATCCTTAGTAGATGGATAGACGACGTCTATGATCTGAATACTAAAGTTATCCCAGCCGTGGTCGGGTCCAGAAAAATGTTTACCTATAAGCAATTGCTTTTTCCTAACGGATTTTCTGTGACCGTCCACCCTAAGATGGAGTCTTTGGGTGGTCTTGCCAACATACTGTTGACCACACTTCTTACAGGAAACTAAATACAGTTTGTAGTAGAACAACTAAGATCAACATACGAGTTAACAGAATATGAGTTACCGGTTAACGCGGAACTAAATGAAGCTGAAGTATTAAAGAGTGGACACGTGAGACATCCACGATGTCCACACTTAGAAATTTTGAAATTATTACATGTAGAATTCGGTGCCAAACAATTATCAAGCGCAATATTACAAGGTTTGATGTCGTGGCCTTCTTTTGCTGTCAGAAATATATCTGTCATTTGGATTGAAAAAGGTCTTAGTGCATTTCGAACTATTAGAGACTCGGCCGAGAAACCTGCACTAAGGTTTCTCGGGTCTGTCTTAATATTATATATTTTAGTTGTATTCATTATGAGTGTTGGGTGTGCAGGGTCCCGGCCTCGGGGACAACTTGTCCACCAGCAGAATCGAGGCAATACTGCGATTGGTAGCTCAGGGATAAAAGCATGTTTGCTGGTCGGTTATGCCTCGAAGTTTGGTATTATATACTGTTCATCATATATTGTAAGTATGAATAAATCTAAGTTATAGAAAACGTTCGTATTGCATTCATGTTTCTAGGCACACGATACAGGAATATGTTTATTGTTGCGAGACCTGTTCGACACACTTCCACGATTTAAGGCACTCTCTTGCTAATCTCTGCTTCGTTATTAATGTGCTGAAACGAGCTTCTATACACGTTCAACCCATTGGCATAGCAATCGACAACCTAACCACAGTTTCATTTGATGCATAATTGAAGAGCGACACGCAAAATTGCATGGAGACACGACAAAAGGCAAATACTACTGTACCTGATCGATCGTCATTATACAAGACCAGTTTTCGCCAATCCAGATCATCTATCAGTTTCAAAAGCAATTTTGGCATATAGATTGGTTCAATTGTCATTCTGGAAATCGAACGGTTTCTCCAACGAATACAATCTGAAATCAAAGTACTTAAAGTACTGATGTCGGGTTTACTTTAATTGTATTCACTGTGGCGTTTAAGATATAGTAATGTAGAAATGCATAGATAATTGGAAGCATAAGCTGTGATAACTTACTTTGTATAGAGTGGCAAATAATATTATGTTTGCCGATGCAAAGTCTATACTGTTCCAAAGAAACTCCCATTTTGTTATATGCAGTAGTTTACTGTGTATGGTTCAAATTTTTTCTTTCAGTTCAATACCTGTTTCAACACCTATTTCAAACTCCCGTTTTCAGCAAAATAGATCAACTCAAGATTGCTTCAGCTCCAAGACTGTTTCGCTTTTAACACCCCCAGATATATCAACTCCACCGTCATTTATTTCCTGCAAATAAATTCTTCTTCAAGACTGGACGGTCACTGTCGCCTGTTGGTGTGCTATCACTCCCCACACAGTCAGGTTGTTGACGCACAACTTTGATTATCAGATAATTACGAATTTGTCTACATTATAGAGAAGTAAGCTGTTGAAAAGAACTCATCTGTGATAAATAATAAACTTAACCACAATCACTGCTCAAAGACGAACTGCCTGATCTGAACAACGATAGATCTGATCAACATCGGGTGTGGAGAATGGACCGTGGAGAATGACCCTTCCCGCCGTAACAAATGATACCGGATAAAATAGAATGGAAAGGCAAATTTTAAAAGAAATTGGAAAGATCAACTTTACTGCGATAATGTTCACATTATCAAGTTAAATGCACAAGCTACCGTGCATTGTAAATATGTTTATGACTGTCAGACAGAAGAACGATACTTTTTTATGAATGTTGTAAGGGGCATCAAATGAGAACAGTCTCCGGGCAGGAGATCAAAACTACACATGTGCAGAAGAAAAAAGAAAAACTGAAGAGTGATACTAATGTAGGGTTTACCCTTGGTAAACCCGACAAAAATAGAACCAGATCTGATTATATGTTATACGTTGGTGATTTTCTGTCCAGAACGTATACAGCGATCTAACAACATAACACTATTGGCCTTAATACCTTCTATGAAGATATATTGTTTTATCTGACTGAGTAACCAGAACCAAAAAATATGTCATGCCAAAGACTTGAAAAATGAAACTTGTTGCCTCCTCGCCTACACTCAGCATTAACGGGATAGGACAAGAACTGGTTTGCTCGGTGTCGATATAAAAGACTATAAAAATGGCGGCATTAGATCTGCTCTGTTACAAGTAGGTACCCCATCCCTTCCCCCTCACATCCCCTCTCTTCCACGTCGTGATATAGCTGGAAAAGAATGTCGACGTTCACGCACCCAACCACTGATAACGAGTGGTTTTAGAAGCTGTCTCATCAAGCTTCTTTCAACCTTGTGGACGATGACCCTTCAAGAGGTGAAAGCATTTTCTACAAGCCCTCTTCAGAACCTGATCAACCGTCTTAGTTCATTATAGTTTTGGTGTTCAAGAACACTGATAGTCGACATATTAATGTCAGAAGTCACAAATCATTCTTTAACTCTATTACATACAAGGAATATCATTCATGCGACGCTTCTTGCTTAAAACGAGCTACTTGAATTTCTCATCAATAACATCCATGTGAAATTTGGCAACACAATATCAACAGCATCCAATGCGTACTAATTGTGATATTTGGTTGGCCTTTATCTGTTCTCAGATGAACACGACTATATGAAGATTTCAAAAATCTATCATTTCAAAGACCGTTCCTCCGCATTCACCAATTGGGGTACCTACTTGTAACAGAGCAAAATATATACACGATCTTCTCGCTGTGGATCATCGCTATATATAAATATATATCCACCTACACTGGATTTGAAGAAAACTACTGATATCCCTAAGCGGGGTGGCTTAAGGCCATATTTTGGACAGATGGTGACACGCTGGTTCAAAGCACCAAACTTGGCACAGCCATCACTTGAGGCATATAAAACAAAATCAGAAGGGGTGACCTTTGCTTCGGGATCTGTGTTGCCAACTGGCCCCCAAAATGGCATCTGAGGGGCAATATTGTTATTCAAAGAAGGGTTAGCCTCCCAATAGCTTCATTATTCTTCAGGCTGCGAAGTTGAAACTTGCCACACTGTATCACTGGTTTAAGTGCTATCAGAAAATGTCACAAAATCTAATATGGCGGCCATGATGACATCACAATAACATCATATTTCGGAAATGTCATTTTGTGGATAATTTTTTCGGACCGAATTTTCCAATTTTTTTTTTATTTGTACAATTTTGAAACTGCCTGGCAAATTAGAAAATAATGATCTTATTTGAGACAAACTACTTTTGAGCATCTTTAACCCTATCTGCCCTGGGCTTTTTGGGACCTGTCAAGCCCTGGGGGGGCCGAAATGGCCCCCCCTAATTATTGTTCTTACCCCTTGAGCTAGGGGGCTGAAACTTATCACACTATACCCTTGGGTCAAGCTCTACCAGAAAACGTAAAAAAAATCCAAGATGGCCGCTTTGATGACGTCACAGTGACGTCATTTTCAAAAACGGCATTTTTGGGTCGATTTTTCGGTCTGATTTTCTGAATTTTTTATTTTTGCAATTTCTCCACGAAAACTGCATGATAAATTAGTAAAAATTAATGTGATGTGAAATAAAATAGTTTTTGCCCACTTTTCATCGCGGAAAAGCAGAAATTTTGAAGAAATATGACAAAAATATCACTTTTCTGCTACCCCATGTGGCCGCCATCTTGGATTTACCCATGATCCTCAGCTCGGGGGGTCATGGAAATAGGTTCAAAATGACCCCAATAAGACAAACTATAAAGTCACGGAGTTTCAGCTCTCCATGTTTTGTCGTTCCGGATATAGCGCAGAAAGTTTGGTAGGGGGGCCATAATGGCCCCCAGGCCAGGTAGGGTTAAGAAGAAAATCGCGTTAATTTTGAATAAATCCGACGAAAACAGAACTCTCCAGTTACACACTAATGTCATCCATTTTGTATTTATTCATGATTCTCTGCTCCGAGTATTATGCAGTAGGCTCACAGTAACCCCAATATAATAAGTTAACTGCACTAAATTGCAGCTGTCAACGTTCCTTCATTTTGAAACAGCAAAAGAAGTTCTCTGGGAAGGGATGGGGGTGGCTGAAACCACCTATTCCAATTAGGTTGAAATAATCGCCTGTGTAAAAGGAAACAATCGCCCCTTATCGATGTAAAACTTGACAAATCAGCTTTCCAGCCCATAAAAAAGAAAATAAGATGGAAATGCCCAAGACTGCTCCCATATTCTACATTTCCATCTAAAAAATAAAGGCATGAAAGCTGAAAAGCTCTCACCGATCCCGTATTCCTGCTTTCAATCTGGCAAAATTTAGAACAGAAAGATACACATTTCGACATCGTTTTCATGCTTTGTATTTCGAAATATATTTATGTAATACAGCAACTATGCTATCTATGCAGACTCAAAGTTTGCATAGGGAGAGTATATGGCAATACGAAAGCGATAGGCCTATTTTACTTAGGCGATGGGCCTAGTCCCATTTCCTGAAAAGCTGAATAAGCGAATAAACAAGTGTTACACGTGCCAGCGACTCGTGCTTAGTTCTACACGTCTCTGTTTACTTGAAACCGTGGTATATAGCCAGAGTTGTGGGCAGAATGATACGAAACTTTATCTGAAAAGTGATGGAACCTTGTCTGAAAAGTGTTGGAGGGTGAACCTAAAAACACAATTACAAAAAGTGCATCTTATGCCTGTTGGAGGCCGGGATTATTTTTCTGGAAGACCGTGAGATAACATCAGGATAGCCAGAGAGGGGCTCTAAAACCAAGAAGAAAATCAAAAGGGCATTTAACGCCCAATGTGCACCAGGAACATGTAACATACAATTCACATGTTATAGCACTGAAGCCTATTTATTACAATTGAATGGCCACAGCACTGGTCATGGGACTTTCCCAGGATAGCTATGAGACTACCAAGGATTGGTGTGTTGGTTGTTTGAAGTTTAACGTCGCACGTAACCTTATTGGTCACACGGTGACGATGACCCAAACATACATACCCTAGCAAAACCCTAACCCTAACAAAATGCTTACCAAGAGTGGAAATAAGAGGCCCGCAATCTTTTTTTGGGGGGTTTAACGGCTGTCAAACATTTTAGGATAGCTATAGGGATCTGAGAGAGTGAATAGATACAGGAGAAGGATCGGAAAGTGCATTTAATGCCCATTGAAAGGCAGGAACATAGAATTAAGATAACAGGTGTACTTCTATCCGTCGCTATTAGCATGATTGAGAGTGTCTAGGATAGTTTCAGCTTCAGAACTACATTTAATTCCCACTGCCAATATCATTATATTTACATGTGTAATTTACATGTGCATAGTTCATCGCGCTCGTACACTACTTCAATTATATGCCGATCCTACATGTACACCTTCAGAAAAGAATGATATTGAACACGGAGATTCCGGTGTTCAATTGTTATCTGTTGATTCAGCTCCACACCTCTCCCCTCCCAGTCCTTCCAAATGAACTCTTCTCCGGTGCTCGCAATTGTTGGGAGCCGACACTTTGTGTCTTTATAACAAATCATATTAGGGCCTTTTAATCCTCGGAGAAGCGCATCATGTGTAAATTCAGAATGGACGACATGGTGGTGTGGCTGGAAAGTTGTGCTTGGTCGTATTTTCTTAAAAATTCTCTACGTAAAAGTGCCCAATAATATTTTATATAACATCAGATGACTATTTACTAATTTACAAGGCATTTTAAACGAAAACAATTGCAAATGTGAAAAACTAAAAAAATCAATCAGAAAAATCATCAAAAAATAGCTCATTTTTATAATCTCATGTCACTGTGACATGACCATGGAGGCCATCTTCGATTTTGTTACATTATCTGGTGGCCCTGGAACCAAAGATATAATGTGGTAAGTTTCAGCTTCCTAGACTGAAGGATAATAACAATCATGAAACTGTTAGAAAGCTAACTATTTTTCCAATGATACTATTTTCCGGTAGATGCCCTGTTGGGTGCCAGAGGGTTTCGCACGGACCACAGCAAGGGGCACCCCTACCCATATTGTTATGTATGCCTCAAGTGATGGACGTGCCAAGTATGGTGTTTGGACCAGCGTGTCACGATCTTTTTGCTAAACCACCTCACTATAACGGCACATCACATTTAGATCTATATCTCTTTAAAAATGAATTGAGCCTTCTGTCTCTTCAATTTTATGACAAGATAGATGATGACAATGTTGGCATCGTGAACTAAGCCTTTCTTGACAGTAATATTCCAATGGGACATACATATAGCGTATACCTGTCACGTTTAATAACATTTGCTAAATCCTGTATAAAATGTGATGATTTTAAATCAACGTCACAACATGTTATTGCAAAAACTTATAAAACATGGCTATATCACCAAGCGCTATATCACTATATCATCATTACTCAATGTTTCTCATATTTGGTGATACATATCGCATGCGGATAGAAAAATACGAGCGTAGCGTACAAGATCAATGGCGCTACGTTTCGTAACTTGAGACTGATTCCGTTTAACTCTACGCTGTGGACCGTATGAACACATGTAATTTATGATCATCACGATGCTCATCTGAATATTCATATAAAAAATCCACAATCAAAGCGTGACTGAGATACATTATTCTTTAGATAACGACTTTACAACGACACTCAGATGAGTTTAACCCTATCTGGCCTGGGCTTTTTTGGGACGTATCCTGGATTATATTCCTCACCCATTGAGTTAGGGGGCTGAAACTTACCACAGTATACCCTTGGATCAAGATCTATCAGAAAATGTCACAGTGACGTCATTTTCAAAAACGCCATTTTTAGGTAGATTTTTCAATCGAATTTTCCGAATTTTTTATTTATGCAATTTCTCCCCAAAAACTGCATGATAAATTAGTAAATATTAATGTGATGTGAAATAAAATAGTTTTTGCTCACCTTTCATAGCAGAAAAGTAGAAATTTTGACGAAATATGGCAAAACATCACTTTTCTGGTACCCTACGTGAGCGTCATGTTGAATTTCAGCTCTCCATTTTTTGTCGTTCCGGAGATACCGCAAATAGTTTGTTAAGGGTGTCATTTCGCCCCCCCCCCCAACGGCCAGGTAGGGTTAAAATACTAATCTGCGATACAGATTTGATATTTTCGGAACATGACGGTGTCTTGTCGGCATCATTGAAAACGTCACTGCTTCGATCTTGGGTGAAACTATGCTATGATTGTTTTTTTTTTGCGTTTCTTAATTTGGTGAATTTGGTGTTGTTATAAGAAATAGGCCTTTTGATTATGGACTCGAAAATTCCTTACCCGACGTCGGTGGAATGACGGATTAGACACTTGTTGCCCTGTGCATATTTGGTCATCAATTAAATCAAAGTTTCGTCAACGTAATCGGTACGTACAACATGCATAGTTGTCGACCAAAGACTACTTTTAACGTTGTTCAAATTTAGTATTCAACTCTCAAGGTTACTGGCAACAGCAACTCACCGGAACATCAAAAACAATAGCCTATTATGCCTATGATGTTCTAGTTTTACTCAGAAGTTGGTTCTCATGAGCCGAGTTTTTAACACGTACGGGATGTCGTGTTTTTGGCAATAAAATCGACATCAAGACAACAGGTTCGGTAAGTTCAGAGGTGTCGACAATTTCGAATGGTCATCTCTGAAACAGAGAGCATGTTATCTATTCCGTCGTATTCAAATACAACTTCACCCTATTCAAATTGATTCATGTACCACAAATGGATTCCTAACTCCACATGGAAACGGAGATATCACATGTACAAGTATTTACATGAGATACAATGTAATTACTGGTCGCATGTTACTAGGTTGCATACACTCTTTGTTGCGACATTAGCAGTTGACATGCACACTGTTAACCGTTAATGTCACAAGTACGACAGCAAGAAATTGTAATAGCAACTACCATGGACACAATTAATGTCAATAGTCGTAATTCGTAATTGTGTCTTTAGTGGTCGACTCTGCATGCAAATTCGCCTGCTAACGTTGTAATTGCGACAACAGCGGTTGACACAGCATTGTGTATGTAATGGTTGCTACATGCTTTACATGTAGCTATAAGGAGGAATACTATACATTACAATGGAATCTGGTATCTGTTCGATAAAAAACTTGAACTACGAATTACCCAGAAAGTTGCCCTAATTTCATATAATCTGTCTAGCAGATCAAAATTGGTTGTATGGTTTATACTTTCTAAAAGATACCCCTGCGGTTTGGGAGGATTATTTCGCAAATGCCCATTAGATTCAAATCTGTTATTTTTGTGAACCTTGGAGTGTCTTTCAGCTAGGAAATATGAAATGTCTCAGCGCATGTACCGAAATAGTAAGCTTTGATAAATCTTAGTTTTTACTCTTATGACAAAATTATTTGATAAATCTACTTACCAAATTCGGCATATGTTTTCAAACAGCTTGATTGTAGAACTGATAATAAGATGATCAGGAGCATCTTGAATCTTGATTCGCGAGATGCACTGTAAAATATTTGCCAGAATCATGTAACGACATGCCACATCTGAAACAAGGAACCAACAAATTCAGCAACCATACATATATGTAAACTATAGTACGTCTTGCTTAATCTGAGTATTCTATAGATATATAATCTAAGCAATATATTCCATAACCATAGTTACAGTTTGTAGTGCCGGTCTTAAGTAATCCTGCTAATAAATAATTTACAACATGTTTGAATGAGAAATGTTGAGATGAATACAACAAACAATATTTCTAAGGAAATCCAATATTAGCACGCGAGAGACGAATGAAGTAACCCAATAAACAGAACACGCACCAGCACAAATTAACTAGAAGGCAAAGCAAAATAATACGCAAAAGATTTTCAATTTCTATCCATATTTTACATGTCATTATATTGTATCTGATTTTGTTATATTGAGTAAATACAGACGTTAGCATCGATGACTTATATCGATTTATTGTGCCATATTTGTTATCTTCAAGATCAGTTTTTTCATTGTCTCGTTGGCTGGTTATGTGTTCGCTTCCCTTCGTCACTGTTGGGTATCTCCTATGTTATCGTCTGCTATTGCCGTGAATATGTAGAGCGATGCATATTTAAGAGAAGGAGCGCTGGATTGCGCTGTAATTATAGGCAAGGATCTGATATTGAAAGAAGGTGTGCAGTTTGGACTGCTTCTGGTATCGTATTGGATATTGCAGTCATTCAGGCTATAACTATTCCTTATCACCTGTGTATGGTGATATGAGAGGTTATACTGCGTTTTCTGGAAACCTGTTCTGGTACTGCGAGCGCAGTCCGTATCAAGAGCTACTGTCCGTGATATGACCCACCCATGTTAATCAGGTGGGAGTGACATATCAGGGGCACTGTCACTGATAAGCAATGACCGCCATGTTGGTTTTGCTCCATTTCGATTGAAAAGTGAGAAAATGTGGAGGGAAACAGCATTATCCGATACCTTCACGCCTCTGAGACTAACAATTTCCAACTTTTATCGGTGGTTTCCATAATATATACACATGTATCATCTTATTTTAGTTCCGGGTAAATGAACGTCAGTAAAATGTTGACACATGGATGCCTCGTCATACATTTGATTAGATAACAGAAACAATGATGGATTTTGGATACACATGTACATTCATTTAATCTTATGTTCAGAGATATTGCTGAAAGAATTTTATAGGAATAGAAATAATACTGCATATATTCTTCCTCATCTATCAAGTCTATTTGACACTGCATAACCATGTAACCGTGCTCATTGTGATACAATGGTGGGGTATGTAGTATGTGGAACAATTGGCATATGGAGACCAAAAAACAACCATATGACTCCACAGGAACTTTTCCCTCGGGACCTCAAATTCAGACTAGATTACGGAGGATTCTAAGATGTAGCATTGGTATCTGAGCCGCGTTTTATAGCAGTTGCCCATTGAAAACTACGAAGAAACCACATGGCCCCTAGCACCAGCTTAAGCGGAATTCATACGCTAGCTCAAAAGCTGTAATGACAGATCAGCGCAAAACCGATATTTTGAAGCACCAGTTGAAGTTCCCGAGGCCTCAACAACTTGCAGCTCGGATGCATCCATTATCGAAGTAGCAAAAAGTAGATGAATTTTATGAATAGTCAATATCACATATACACATTGCACCAATTAACCAATTTTAGCCCCTAGCATACCAGAGATGCACAATCGCTTAGAACCATACCGGCAGATTGTGTATGTTAATGCATGCCCGACAATCTACTCTTTATCACCGCATTATATACACAACAAAACGATTGATAATTAGGGGAGATAACTCTTACTATGGATTAAGAATACTGATCAGCGATACGGATTTGAGATCTTTAGAACATCATGATGTCTTGCCGGCATCATTGAAAACTGTTGACCGCTTCTCTCTTGCAGGAAACAAGCCTATGTTTATGTATACTATGATTGTCTTTTTGAATTTGGTGCTAATACTGTTATATGGAATATGGAATGGGTCTTTGGATTATGGACGCGGATATTCTCTAATGGACGACGGCTGAATTATGATTGACGGACCAGACGCTTTTAATTCTTGGTATGTTTTCTGTTTGCTGTATCATCCTCGTTATACATAAAACAAATACTGAGGAAACATATATGTAATATTACCCATTATGGAATATAATTGATATTAATATATTATCAGTACACTGTGGTGATCTGTTACCGTGTATCTGCCCGAGTTCGATGAGGCTGCTTGCCGTATCGCCCGAGCCCGCAGGGCGAGGGCGATGCGGCAAGCAGCCTCATCGAACGAGGGCAGATACACGGTAACAGATCACCACAGTGTACTGATGATATATTTATCATATACCTCTTTGTTACGATAAAATCTGCGGTAAATTTTGAAAGAAACAAGGCGAACTACTTCGCGAGAGTTTATTTTTTGGTGTATGGGATGCCCGGTTCATTATACGATTTTCTGCTCCAAATCGCTGCGCGCACGTGCGAAAAGAAAATGTCGAGCAGATTGCAGTTGGACTGTCGGTGCTGTGTCAAACGAAATCCGTGAATTACAATAAATGAAGTCTGTCCCGTCTCCAGTACTACACATATTGCAAGTTGGAATTGCTACAGTAACTGTTAGCCGCTGCTTCATGTAGACGCTGCTTTTCCAGATTTCCGAAATCAAATCGTCAAGGTACCGGTTTTTTTGGGGTTTTTTTTTTCGAATGCAACTTTCGCAATACCGAACAACATCAACTAATCAGTCAGCCATAGTCGTTGTGTACATTGGAGCATAATTTTAATGGTATACCGAAACACTGATACTCCTTACAGATATTGGACAAGATCATAATGGATCAGAGTAAGCACGGCGATGGATTGCTTTTCGAATGTTTGCAATTTGTTGTTGAAAATGAACTGATTGCCAAGTAGCTTAGAAAACATTTCACATGAGACGACACATATTTGACAATCGCCTTTTCTGCGTCCAAAGGCCAGCTGTCAAATGTTTAGCAGAAGGCCGACTGTCAAATATTTTGTTTTCAAAGCTAATTGCCAGGCATTACTAACGGTTCGTACAAGATAAACAAATACAAGATAAACAAATTAACAAATTAATTGCTTCAATTTCAAATCAAAGTCAAACTCTTAAATAATGTTAATTTAACCTTTTATTTTAACACTGATAACTGAAAGTTTTGTATGGAATGATACTGGCAAAAATGTTCTTTTATGTTGCTATGTATCATTTAAAAAAAAATGGTGTCAACTTATGCTTACTTTTAAACCACAGGCCCGCAAAACAAGAGATTTGGAAGGTTGTGGGGTGGGGGGGGGCGGTGGCATTAGGGTGAAGTGTCGAAATATGGGGCCTCTATATATAACCCCATGCTTATATAACACCGCCCCCCCCCCACCCACCAAATCTCTCGTTTTGCGGGCCTGTGATTCAAACATATATATACATGGATACAAGCCACACTGCTGGCTATGAATAAATTGCAGTGTACATGTAATAAAAGCGAAGTCTCTGAACTGTCGGTGTAGGAGTAATTTGCCCTTGCCCGCTAGTAGGCGCTGGAGGTGGGGGACAAAATGTTGACTGGATAACATGTAAAGAGATAGTGCGGCCGGAAATAGTGCAATAAATTGAGCAAACGGCATTTCCAATAATTTCAAAATTGAGCTGGGCGCATGACAGATCACCCTTGTCAATGTAATATTTTATATTTGCACATATTCACGTTCAAGACGACATTTTCTATTGTAACGCCAACGACGTCATTATATAAGGCGAAATGACCTTTGTTCTACGTCATGATGCAGTCGTCATATCCGAATGTCGAATGACATCACAATACAACGTTGCTACAAGAGCGATACATTGTATAGGATTTTGTCCTACCCGACTAAAACGCCCACTGGCGGACAGGAGCAAATACTCTTACCGTTACAGTTTGGAGACTTCCGTATTGATTACACACCTTAAAATTGAGGTGTACAATCTCAGTGTTTTGGTAATGAAGTTCAACAATGGGGCTTGCCAGACGAAACAAAATTCCACAGGGTGCAGCTATACTATTAGTATCAGGTAAGAAGGCGTTTAATTATATGTCACAAAGGCCATGCGTCACAAAAAGAAACTATACGTCATAAAAGGCGCGACTGTGAGAAAACGATGCATTTGTGACGTCGCATCATGGCGCCATTTTACCTCATACTACAGCTGCCCCCTCTATTGGTCGGTACGCCCCATTTATGCGAGTGATGTACAGCTTACCTATTATTCAGGTATTTAGGCGAGGTAAGTGCAACTTGTCAAGGCCAGCACCGAGCCAATAATGGGATACGTTATTACAATATATATCAATTATACATGAAAACAGCATACATTATTAATATTAACTACCAGTAATTTATTAGGCCTATGTGATGGTGTCGTGTAATTCGATTCATTTTTAATATTTGTCAATTGAAAAATAATTACAAACACTATGTAGCCTACAATATTCAACAATATTTTACTTTGTCATGCCTGCCAATATATGTGGTGGGGAAAAACCAGTATTGCAGGGCAAATCACCATCACCAGAACTAATATACATAAAGGCCCATTTCCACAGCACGCGTCGTGACAACCACAACTGCATCCCACAACCTTTTGCAGTTTGGCGCATTTCCACAGCACGCGTTATGACAGCGACACTCTCGCCATTCCAGCCATTCAACGGAAGGGATTCCCCTCAACCTAGCTGGGCCAACGATTTCTATCCCCTCCGATTGGTCGGTAGTTCAGCAACAACACGTTGAAATACCCTGGTTCTAATTTTGTTGCGCGTCAAAAATGTGGTTCTGATGTCGCCACGACTGACGCGTGCTGTTCATATTCAGAACCATTGTACCTCCGAATGGACAGGATAAATGAACCCAAGTAGTTGTTGTGTTCCACTGTTGGTATGGTCTCCACATTCCTGTTCTCAAACCGAGGAGTACATGTAGACTGAATGAGTCTCTATTTCATATGTACTATTTAATAATAATAAAATGATCTTTAATAAATATATTGATAAGTAAATAAAAAAATGAAAAAAAAATAGAAAACTTATTTTTGAAATAGAGACTGGACGATTTGATGGGTTTCGTCGTGTATAGATTCCATCTGGAGGCGTGGTTAGCCTGGACGATTGACATGTTTTTACCTTCGGTCGCAATATTTGTATCAATTTTATTCTAACGCCAAACTGTGACGTGGCAGTAACGTCATTCCAATTGTTGAGGTCATAGTAGTAATGTCATTCTCATTGTTGACATCACATGAACGCATTACTTCCAGCGTGCGTACATATGAACGGACCAATCAAATCCTTTGAGTTGGAGATGGGGTCAGAATACAGAGTTTCATTGGTGACAAAAAATGCACAGTATGCACAGTATATTGTGCATTTTTTCTTGCACAGTTAGCTCCCTTGTGACGTTCCGTCCAGTCCCTGTTTCAAGCATTTCTTAATAGACAGAGTTGCTTCCTTTTGTTCCCCCTTTAAAATACATTATGAAACAGGGACTGAGTTCAGTCGAACCGAGGAGTTGCCTTAACCCTACCTGGCCTGGGGGGGCCATTATGGCCCCCCCTACCAAACTTTCTGCACTATCTCCGGAACGGCGAAAAATGGAGAGCTGAAACTCCCTGACTTTATCATTTGTCTTATTGGGGTCATTTTGAGCCTATTTTCATAACCCCCCGAGCAGAGGATCATGGGTAAATTCAAGATGGCGGCCACGTGGTGTACCAGAAAAGTGATTTTTTGTCATATTTCTTCAAAATTTCTGCTTTCCGCAATGAAAAGTGAGCAAAAACTATTTTATTTCATATCACATTAATATTTGCTAATTTTTCATGCAGTTTTTGTGGAGAAATTGCAAAAATAAAAAATTCGGAAAATCTGACCCAAAAATCGACCAAAAAATGCCGTTTTCCAAAATGGCGTCACTGTGACGTCATCAAAGCGGCCATCTTGGATTTTTTTACATTTTCTGGTAGAGCTTGACCCAAGGGTATAGTGTAATAAGTTTCAGCCCCCTAGCTCAAGGGATAAGAAAAATAATTAGGGGGGGCCATTTCGGCCCCCCCCCAGGCCTGGACAGGTCCCAAAAAGCCCAGGCCAGATAGGGTTAAGCTATACCCATCTTCACAAGTCCAGGTAAATCCTAAATCCTTGCAGAGGGTTTACCTGGACATTTTTGGTGATTCGAATGAGTTCTTGAGTCGATGCCTCTATTATACAATCTCGTACATTTTATCCCCCGCGCTTGTTTTGAAGTTTTTGCTTTGACTTCCGATGTCCATTTCCGCTTGACATCAGTTTGGCCCGCGATGAAATTGAAATCTGTCACATTTCATACCACGCAGCGAATTGGCCTAATCAACCAGCTTAGTGCGTTCATAGATTGGGTTGATTCAGGGGAAACCCCGTCATCTGTTTATATCCAGAACTCGTATGGTTAACTAACCAAGCCAGTGTATCGATGCCAATAGATCGATCGATATACTGACCCTTCGCAACTTCTCGGGGATCTCCGGTTTGAGATGTCCCTCGAAGGCCATTGACGCCATATTGGACTAGAGCGTGGTCACGTGTGTTTCGGTCTGTCAGGGAACTGTCAGTGACGCCACGGGAATTATATCTTGCCAATACGTGGCGTGTGTACCATTTAAACTGATGGTTTTCTATTGAAACGTGCTTCGAATGAAAAGAATAAACAGTTTTTAGAATATCTGACGTAAATCAGAGACTCGCAGGGAAATATTTGCTGGTCGGGGATTAAGGCTTCCGCGAGAGTGATTGGGCTTCGGAGCCATGCGTATTAAACCGTTCCGGCGCATCACATCTGGAGATTCATAGGAAATTCATGTTGTCGTCCCCCGAGCGTAGAATCAGTCCTCTTCGTAGATTTCCGCTCGGGAGTTCCGAATGATACTGGCCGGGTCATACCTAAGACTTGAAAAATGGAACTTGTTGCTCCCTCACTTACGCTCAGCATTAAGAGGATAGAACAAGGACTGGTTCGCTTGGTGTCGGTATAATGTGACTGAGTGGGGTGTCATGTCTGCCTACGGCATGTTATTTCAGTGAGACAGCGGTATAAAATGGCAGTATTAGATCTGCTCTGTTACAAGTAGGTACCCCTGAGCTGGTGGGAGGGAACAAATTGTTTCACTTTCACACATGAATTGACTTTGAGTTTGATCCAAAGCCATGGCAAGGATGTTGTCGCTGTTGGTGGAAGTTTCACTGTCCGACCAGAAACCTAAATCAAAATTTGGACGTTGAGAGTCTGAATTTGTACCAAACAGGCTATTATTGCGTCATCACAAACTGACACATTCCTATCGGGAATCTCCTCTGCCAAGACGACCACTGACGTCACACAGTACAGTAAGTCACGAATATAGGTCAATAATGCAATAACGACAATAGAAAAGTTAATAACATTAAACAGGAACAAATTATATATACATGAACGACAGCAACAACTAGAAAACGGTGAAATCGAGCAGCTGTAGAGCTGGAGTCGGCGACGAAGCGAAGATTAATAACTTTGGATGTACGGTGGCAGACGACATTGTTCTCCATTATTTATTCAGTTGCTTGTGTTTCTGTGTTGTTTTTTTATATGTGATGTTTACTCACTAAAAATGAGCAAACCGCAAGTTTTGAGTGTATGTAATGTGAGTTTTGGGTTTAGATTGTGTGCTATTTTTGATGACCTAGATAATTTCGCATCTATGTCAGGGAAGGGTTTCCCACTGTCACAATCCAGGGCATTGAGGTCACGGTCAAAAGTAGTCCGGCTAACTTTCAATTGACACGAGAGGGCAATACAAGCACGAGAGGGCGATACGGAAACGGAAAACTCAAGTCTGTATCGCTATCCTAACCTGCATAGGTATATGATAAATGTTCAAAGCAAATCTTAATTTCATAGACAATGCCGTAACTAGTCCTGATGTTGCAGCAGACATAGTCAACGGTTAGTCGCTACAGCTGGTAATCACACCTTGTTTTAGAACAAGCCATTAAATTTAATCCATCGGATTAAACCATTCAATTGTGACAATACCACAATGAAGCAAATATCAGAACATGTGTTTCAGTGTTACTATTTCACCACACAAAACGAAGAATAATAAGTTTGAAGATGGTGTAGCAATCCACCTAAAACTGTCATCTTATACAAAACCATATACATATTACGAAAGATCTAACCATATTAAGTCATGGATGATAAGCGTGGATGGACTGACTCATATTGTAGCTTTGATATCTTAAAAAGGTGCCTGTATATATCATTTAGTGTAAGCATTCATTGTTCGTTGCATTCGCAATATTTATTAATAAATACGCTTCATTCATTAAATCAGTAATTTCAAATTTAGAAGCATATTTCCTGAGAGCATATAGTGCATTTATTCGCCGATTTATACTGACAAATGTTCCCACGGGCCCACCAGATCTCAATGGAAGTATAAAACACTTCACTTTCAGAAAAAATTCTCCCAGACTGAAGCGATGACCAAATTATTAAATTGTGAGCGGAAGGAGATAGAGACGACATGGGACAATTTTCTCACAGGAACATCTGGAGACTTGTAGTCGGGAGTTAGCTAGTGGGAGAAGTAAAGTGTGATGGGTCGAATTATCAATCAAAGTGAGACATATTACTTTTGAAGCAATTGAAGATCATAATTGGAAGAGTAGGAATGATCGCAAACATTAATTTTTACGATTTGAAGGATGTCCATATATGGTGAAGGAGAAAAGAAAGGGGACCAAGTAGTAAATTGGAAGAACAGAAAGAATAGTCAGACGGAAGTTGTGAATTTCCTCAAAGAAATGAGGACCGGAAAGAGGCTAAAACAGAAAGAATGGATGTTGTGAAGGCGATGTACGGAAAAAAATGTTGCGCTAATGAAAGAGTTTGAGAACGACTTGAAGAAGGCACATACAAATTAATAAATTGATAAACATTGATTACATAATAATAATAATAAGGCTATAAAAGAGTATGTTATGTTTCTGATCAAAAAGCTTTGGCAAAATTGGTCAAGGGACACGACTTTCTTTCGTTTTTATTTATATTTTTTCATAGAAGTTGTATATATTGTGTACTGAACCTGAAAAATCCATTTCGCAGATCTATTTTATTATTTTACAGCCACTTCCAAAATTGGAAAACGATATTGCGGACGATTAAATTCATGATTGAGCATTGTTTCATGAATGAAGATATCCCTGTGAAGGTTTGTTTTTTACTTGTTGAGGTGTGTGGTTCGTCACAACACACATGCTGACCAGAAACAAAATTATCTTTATAGGTCTTAGCTATTTCATTTTCAAAATGGTCATTACATGTATGCGGGTGTTGGTGAAATGATTGGGTCCAATTGTTATTTATGAAAAAACACAATTACAGATTACAGTTTTGTAATTTCCGTTTGTTTCTTGTGTAGTTTTCGTAGGATAGCTGCCAAATGCAGCAGACTTTCTGGCTGTCAAATTATCCATGTTCAGAATAAATACGGCAGCCTCTATTCTATACATGGCAATGGTATTTCGGATAGTGGCCATCTTTCCGGGACTGTGACTGAATAAATGTTTTCCGTAACGCCACCGAAAATATACTATAATGGTGAGGTTTGGCAGCTTAATTTCAAACCTAGCTTTAGAAGAAACTCAATGTAGGGATACACCTGATCAAAATACCACTCACGCCCATACACTATCACAGGCATCCTCCTTCACTCACTCACACGACAACTCACAAAACACATAACACATAAAAAACAAATGACGGTATGTAAACTAATAAATGTTTTATATGTTTCCACGAATGTTCACTGTGCAGTGTGTACAAACTTTGTCTACCGACTCTAGTAGACCAGATGAAGCGCATCAGAATGCCTTTGAGAGGGAATATGTGTATAAAGGCGATTGATCAAATCAAAACATCCCTAGATGGTCCATGACCACAAATGGATGGTCCAGTCAATAATCCGCAAATGAATGCAGAAGACGGCGTCACCAACTAATGTGACGCGGTTGATCCAATTGTGACACAACTGTGATATTAGGGCCTTATTGACCGTCTAATTAATTGTTGCAGAGATAGCTTTACGATCCAAACTGCTAGCCCTGTTACCTCGAAATAAATCGTACATGCCAGGAGATTGCCTCATCTGGGTTGGTTCCGAAAATAATTACTCCAAACAGGTTTAGGCCCGAAGCTAGATCTTCGGTAATATTCGTGCATGCTCTGAGATCGTCAGACGAGGGGGGAATTTCATAGAGATAACACGTGAATTCGGGTGGTCGGATGGGAGGATTTTAATGGGGGACATTTTAGCTTTCTATCGCAGTAGGTGTTGCTAGCCGGGCACACATCACTACGACAACTGGCGCCAGACATAAAATTAATTGCTATTTACAGTTGAGAACCAATTTATGCCTGGAAGATTGATAAAATTTTCCGATAAACAAACGCGATACGGTATGGAAGCCGGACATTTTTTCTTTGTTCGCGAACCCCCGACCCCTATCCACGGGTAGATTGTAGGTCGAATTGTTTTACCGGGAGAAGGCCATTCTGACATGTGGGCTATTCTAGAAGACGGTTCTGTATGAATTTTTTCACGGCTCGTGAGCTGTTGATTGCGGAATAGTTCAGTACATGTGTTTCGCCGCTCTTTGTTGGGAAATCAGTTCTGTCCAATTCGGCCTGGGCTATTAAATATGTTCCATTCGGTCTGTGCTACTAAATATATTTCTGGTATATAGCCAGCCGAGCTTGACAATATTTCTTGGAAATAGTGTATCGCATTTACTCATTGAACTGTGGCCTACGCGGTATAATTTGGCACTGTCGACAACATATTTAGGTCTGTGTAATGTGGCAGTTAATCGTTTTGCCTCTTTGGGAGACTTGATGTGTTCAATTCGGCCCATGCTATTAAATATATTTCTGGTATATAGCCAGCTGAATTAGCCAACATTTTTTGGAAATATTGTATTATTCTAAGTTGGCGTCGCGGTATATACAGTTTTATTGTCCTGTGATAAACGCGTTCGTGACCAAAATATTGGTTAAATCCGGATAAATTGACTCAGTTGTATTGAATGCGATTTGAGCCCGGGAGGGCTATATAATGTTCAAATATTTGTACCGTCTTATCGTATAGAGCTAGTATATGGGAAAATTTGAATTTTTAAGGAGTTTTTTCTCCATTGTCGCTCCAGGTGTTACCTTTGTGTGATAGATTTCGGTTGTGTGGATTGACTTTTGGGCGAGATATTTCTGCTATGTGATAGTGTTACTGTATGATAGAACATTTTGAAGTAAAGTTGATATTGGCGTTTGAGAGGGGTTTGTGTGGGGAATACAATTGTGGGTTAATAGAAAATGCTCAGATTATTCGCGGCTCAATTTAATTTGAGAACGGTTGATTTTCCCCATTCCGATAAAAGGGAAACACGTTTTTTTGTGTTTCAAGATATTTTTGAACAGTTGGTCCCTAATTTGTATAGTTCTATTTATGTTGTGGTGTTCATGATAGTCGAATTTGTCGGCTGTCAACTGGTCCGCTAAAAAAAATTGCTCACCTGGTCGATTTTCTGGATTAATACAGATATATATTGCCTACATTTTGGTTGTCCAATATATGATTTTGATTGCTCAGTTTATAGTTTGGGGCATTGTCAGTCATGGAGACGACATTCATGGCGATATCATGGTGTTGTCAGGCGATAACAGTAATCAGACTTCCTTCAATTCTTCTGAATTGAGTTAATGACATGTATTTCCAGTTTTAGTTTTATCCCTTCTCTTGGATTAGTTCAGGAAATTATGTTTTGTTTGAAATTGAATGAGATCGTGCCTATGTTTCATCCATGAGGGGTCTGAATGGTAGACTGAAGGATGTGTCACACTATGGGGGTTTTAGAGAAGCATGTCAACAAATGTTGGTTGTTGGCTTTGGTTACACATTTAGAATTATTTTGAGAATAAACGAGAGAGTAAAGGTTCCTTGATCGAAAGACCTTCCTGGGCTGGGTGGTGCTTGGTTGGTTTGTCGTGATATAGCTGAAATGTTGCTGAAAGCGACGTTGGATTCTATTCACTCGCTCACTCAAGAGACCTTCAGGTTGTAGATTTTCTCAGATGTGAAAATTGGCTTTATAGACTGCTTTGGTTATAGGTCAGTTTCCGATATAAGATCCCATCGGTTTCCGACCTTGCCTAATCTAAATTTAAAGCTGTCCTAAATTATTTGAGCTCAATCAGAATCTTCCAACATAGAGTGCTATTTCCCGAGATCAGAATAAGCATACAGGGTTTAGAAACCTTGGGTATGGAAATTGGTTTTGAAGAGTGTTTTGGTTACAATTCAGTTTCCGTTGTGCGCACCGCACTTACCCGTTGTGCGCAAACGGTTTCTAACTTCCGCCGAACCAGATTTGAAATTGTTCCATAAATTATTTGAGCTAAATCGGAGCCTTCAACAGTTTACATATATTTTTGTGTTGTGAATGAGCAAGTGAGTTTAAATTTTGATACAGTTTACCATCTTGAGAAGACAGACTATTTCCTGGTTGTATTTGAACTCGGAGTTATTAGCTCCTCTATGTGATCCAATCTAAAATTCAGTTTGTATTCTGTGTTGCATTTCTCCAGGCACGGGAGACAGTGTTGATTGAAGGTTTATTTATTTTGAACACCGGTGGCCTGCTTTGGTTTTCGGGCACAATTGATAATTGATTTTTTCTCCAGGTTCACCCTGGGTTTCTTTAGTGTCCTATTTATAATTAATTGTAAATTTAAATAGTGCAAGATTAACAGAGAAGTGGCAACGCGTTGACTGTGTAATAGCACGTGTTGGACTTGTTCTGGAGATGGGTCTTGTTCTTTTTCTTTTTCGTTAATGTATGTACATGTAGCTGAATAGGCACACTAGAACGTTTTGACTGCGGTAACACGTGTACATTTGTTCATGAATGTGTTTCATTATTTTGAATTCATGAGCAATGCACATGTTTAAATATTTTTCATTTTCTGGGTCTGAGAAGTTGACATTATGGGTTATTTATGGTGTCAAATTTGGACATACTGTTGTGAACTGTTTTATTTGTTTCAGTGATTTTCTGGAGTGGAGGATCACTGAGCGTGAGGAGTTGACACTCTTATTTATTTTTTTGGTGTCAAATTTGGTGTTTTGTAGGGGACAAAATATGTGGATTGTTTTTCGTTTATTTCAGTGAGTTTCTGAAATGAAAAATCACTGAGAGTTTTTGAATTTATTTGATTAGATTGTGATTGGTATTCTTTATTTCTTTTGAATTGTTTGCAGCAACCGTATGTCATTCCACTTTGGACTGACTTTCATTTGTTTCAGTGAGTTTTTGAATTGGAAAATTACTGAAAGTCTTTGAATGTATTTGATTGGATTGTGATTGAGTTTTTTTTTTGAATTGTTTACATCAACCGTATGTCATTCCACTTTGGGTTGACTTTCGTTTATTTCAGTGACTTTCTGAAATGGAAAATCACTGAGAGTCGTTGAATTTATTTGAGTGGATTGGATTGGGTATTTCTTTTTTTTACTTATTTGCATATATTATATATCATTCCACGTTGGTTGAGATGGCAGATTTGGGGCCGTTAATGTGTTAATGATAATAGAGGAAGCGCTGCCAAAAATTGAAGGGGATGAGAAGTGGTCGAAGTGCATGTCGAGTAGAAGTAATCTTTGGACTTAGATAAAGAGGTGGGCCACGTGCATGAGAAGGTTAGGGCATATGGGTTTCGGTTAGGTCGAGTAGATGCTCGACTGGTTGAGGAGGGTGGCCCTCATAATCCAATCTTTTGAATCACCACCGCTAGGTCGAGTTGGAACGCCGCTGTCGGGATGTCCTTTAGAAAGTCTGCCGGACACTGGCGCTCCATGTAGGTTCCTTGACCTCATGGTCCAAACCCACCTTCCCCGTTTCTTCCCGGGACTGCAGTAGTTGTTGTAACTTTTGCATTACTCTTGGTCTACGGAATGGCTGGTCTGGTGGGGGTGGTTAATGTTGATTCAGTGGGAGGAAACTTTTCCGGATGCTGGTAGGCAGTAAGGGAAGGGATAAATAAGAGGTTCCCTCGCCCTTGGCTATCACGGCCCTTCCAACCACCGAAACTATGTTACTCGTTCCCTAAACCCGACCACTTGAGCCATTTTTAGAAGTCTCCAGGGGTTGACTTTACCATTTTGGAGAATGAACAGTATGGGAATGCTGGTTAGGCAGGTGCCATTTTGGGGAATGAACACTATGGGAATGCTGATTAGGCAGGTACCACTGTTTGTGTTAGATTTTCGCTGTACTGGAGATGTGATGTTGGCGCCCTTGGTTGACGGCCTATGGCTGGGTTTTGAATTTCTCTTGGCCTATGTGTCTGTAGTGGATTTTGCAGATGGGGTATTGGTTGTTTGGGAGAGGAAGGTTTTTTGCAGTTTGAGTTTTTATGGAGTGGTGATTTGTTTAATGTGGGCTCTATTTTGTTATGCCAGTGACAGCTTTGTGGGGATATGTTCATGTGTGCCACCACGTGTATGCAGTGGAGGATAAATTGTATTTGGTTTTGTTGTACAGGATGTTTATTTGAAGCATTGTGGAATTGAGCTTTTGAATTTGTTTTGTTGTACAGCATGTTTATTTGGAGCACTGTGAAATTGAGTTCTAGACCCAAATTATTACTAATGTGCTGTGTAATGTAATGTGTATTCGGAAATATTGTTCTGGAGTTATCGTGTGTGTTGGAGAACTCCGGTATGTTTTGAACACTGTGATTTACGTTGTGGCGTTGTATGTGTTATGTGTGAAGAACCCTGGTGTGTGTTGAGCACTGTGGTTTAGGCTACGGCGTTGTACGTGTAGCGTGTGAACTCCGATGTGCGTCGAACACTGGTTTATGTTGTGGCATTGTATGTGTAGTGTGGAGAATCTCGGTGTGTGTTGAACACTGGCTTACGTTGTGGCGTTTTACGGTGTGTTGAACACTGGTTTGTGCTGCGGCGTCGCATGTGTAATGTGGGAGAAACTCTGGTGTGTATTCGGGAGTTGGATGTTGTTCGAAAATTGTGATTTGCGCTGCGGCGTTGTATTTGTAGTAAGTTATAGGAGGGATGTGTTGTGATGAACTTAGTCTGCTTGAGTATTCTTTGTGAGGGAACCAGGTGCTAGACGCCTGGGTTCGATAGTTGCTGTGTGGTTAGACAATTTCTGTGCATGAAGACTGTGATGCAGATTTATGCGTTAATGGCATTTCTATATGAAGCCTGTTGAGATTTTATAACTGTGTGTTCTTTGTTTTTTTTGTGTGTGTGTGTTAAGCTGTGTGGTATGTTCATGAAAGTCTATGTGAGGTGAAGTTTAACATATGGAGTCACTTGGAGGAGATTTAGTAAGATAATATGTAGTGCGGGTAGCCATGTCGGAGACCTGGGGTTGAGGTAGACGCGTCCCTCTTTATCCCATGTCTTGGCAATGGAGCATTAGCGGGACTTTACTATCCGCCATCTTGTTATGATTTATTGTGAATCCGGTGGGGCAGAATAGCCACCACTCGGGGAGTGAATAAATGCGTCATTATTTGATTAGTCTCAACCCTCGTCTAGTTATGAGTTTAATGATCTTTTTGTGTGGAAGTGTAGCAATTATGGTTATGTTCTCCCTCTACAGATATTCTCTCTGGTGAGGTAGCCGTTTGCTGGGGCGGGTGTGCGCTGGGTCATCATGTCTGAGTGCACGCAGACTGCTGGCCCCTCGTACATTCGTCCCTGTGGGTTCCCTCTCTACGAGAAAGTGTTGGCCGCTGGTGAAGACGAGCCTTGAAATTATTAGGGGAGAGAGAATGGGGAGCCCAATTTATAGTCTGGACGGCTATTAGATTAGAGGCTTGTGCCAGTCGTGGATTGTATGATATTCTGGTGTTTAGTGTGGCCATGTAGCTGGTAGGCTGGCCTGCTATACCAGTGGTGGGTTGGATGATGTTTTTGTATTACTTGCAGCCATGTAGGTGGTAGGCTGGCCTGCGGATTATATTTTTAAGAATTAAGGTGAGCAGTCCCATGCGGCTGATTATATTTATTGGGGCCGTAAAGCTGGTAGGCTTGCCTGCGGATTATATTTTTGAGAAATAGTGATCAGTCTCATGAGGCTGACCATTTGAGTGAGATTTTTAGTGGGCTTGGGTGTAATTATAGACAGTCTGGTAATGGAACTAGAATAGTTGGGGGGGGGGGTTATCATTTTATTGAAGTTGGGTGCTTTTAGTACACTGCAAGTTACGCATTTTGACACATGTGATATAACCTGAAGAATTCACGTCTTTGTCTCGTATTTTAGTAATTGTTGTCAGGGCTGGAAAGGCGGTTGCCTGGGATAGTAAAGGGTTCTATAAGGGCGAAGTAAGATCTTCGCCAAAAGGAAAACGGAGAGGGGTGTTGCAGAGATAGCTTTACGATCCAAACTACTAGCCCTGTTACCTCGAAATAAATCGTACATGCCAGGAGATTGTCTCATCCGGGTTGGTTCCGAAAATAACTACTCCAAACCGGTTTAGGCCCGAAGCTAGAACTTGGGGGGGGGGGGGAATCTTCGTGCATGCTCTGAGATCGTCAGACGAGGGGGGAATTTCATAGAGATAACACGTGAATTCGGGTGGTCGGATTGGAGGATTTTAGTGGGGGACATTTTAGCTTTCTATCGCAGTAGGTGTTGCTAGCCGGGCACACATCACTACGTCATAATTAATAGTATCTGTGTTCAAGGAAACTGATCGCAGATATATTAATGTCACAATCCATAAAGCATTCTTTAGCCCAACTACATACGCGGCATATCATTCATGGGATGATTCTTTGTTTATGAAGTTGCTTGAATTTCTCATTAAAAATATATGTGTGAAATTTGGCAACACAATATATCACCAGCATATAGGTATTCCAATGGGTTGTAACTGTGTACCCTTGTGGGCTGAACTATATATTTTCTCTTACGCATATGACCATATGCAGGGGTTTTTAAAAACAGACAAATCAAAGCCTGTTCCTTCTCATTCACCAAACGCTATATAGATGATCTTCCCGCTGTGGATAATCGTTATATAAATGACGAAGTGAAGGATATATATCCGCCGGATTTGAAGGAAACTACGGATAGTCCGACCGGTACATCATATTTAGACTTTTATCTCTATAAAAATGAAACAGGCCTTCTCTCTCGTCGAATTTATGACAAAAGATATGATTACAACTTCGACATCGTAAACTGTCCCTTTCTGGACAGTAATATTCCAGTGGGACCTGCGTATGTCGTATATACGTCTCGCCTAGTAGGACTTGCTCGATCCTCTGTTAAATGTGACGATTGTAATCAATGTCACAAAACATTATTGCAGAAACTTATAAAACAGGGCTATACCACTAAACACCTCCACTCAAAGTTTCTCAAATTTGGGGATACATATCGCATGCTGATTGCAAAATACGAGCGTAGCGTGCAAGGTTTATGGCGTTACGTTTCGTAACTTTTGTCTAATTCCGCTTAACCATGGGCTAGGGGCCGTATGAATCGATGTAAATTAAGATCCTCGTGATGCTCATATGAACAGTCACAATCAAAGCGTGGCTGAGACACATCATTATTTAGATGACGACTTTACAATGAATATCATATGGATTAAGTATACTGATCAGCGATACGGATTTGATATTTTTGTAACCTCATGATGACTTGCCAGCAGTATTGAAAACTGTTTATCGCTTCTCTCTTGCAAGAAACTAGCCTAAGTGTATGTATACTACGACCGTCTTCTAGAATTTGGTGCTAATGCTGTTATATGGAATATCTTTGGATTACGGACGCGGCTATTCTTTAATGGACGACGGCTGAATTATGAATGACAGACCAGATGCTTGTAATTACATGTAGATGGCAACTGCTAATGGCACAGTTGTTCCAAATTGTATCATCAGTTGCTACACTTCTCATTATGTCACAAAATGGAACGGGGTCAGTTGCTACACTGTACGGCTGTGGACAACGCGGATCAGTAGGTTTTACTTTCGGACAAATAACTGAGTTAGGTTAGTCTGTTTTTGGATAGCATAAACTACGCATGTGTGTTATCATACCCAGTTATGAGAGGAAAGTGATTGATGCTCGATGATTGGATGCAACTGCAAATGGCTGTCGGTGTGATGAAAATACATTGATCTATTATGAAGAAAATTGTGACCTGTCCAAAGTCTTTGCTCCGTGGAGAAAATTATTTCATTCAATGGTAAATCAGCGAAAATAGTTTGACCGGAACTACACAGAAGGTCTGTCCCATGTCCTTGCATTAATGAACTGGAGAGGACAGATTGAAACTACAAAAACATGTAATGCTCTGTTTCTTGCAGTTCAACACAAATTGCTGTAACTTAGAGATGAGATCCATCCAAAAAGGTGGGCTGTATGACATGGCAAATCAACCATATGGGGCTTATTTCCTTGATTCTAAATCTTCGCTGAAGTAAAGGATTTTCGCTAGTTTCAGCCAGATCAGAGTTTTGTTCAAGTATGTTGTTCGGTTATTTGTCCGGATTCCAAACACATCACGACAGTTACATACATTATCCATGGGCGCTTTTGAGGGTTTCAAATTTGGAATTTCATTAAAGCCCGTTGGATTATACAATAGTATATACAACAGGATATTTAGGCACGACTGCTGATGAGGGATAGCACAGGGGTATCAACAAGTTAGTTCATACTATCAAAATTAGTCTATTGCTGGTATATTTCAAAATCCGGTTATCCTAACTTCACTGTATTATCTCATCCATACCAGAACTATACCGATGATAGGGCCAACTATGCCGATGATAGGGTCATGTACATTAGAGATCCCCCTTTATTGTGCATTTTGCAAACCATTTAATTAGCTGAATCCGATCCAAGCCAAATGGTCGACGGATCGACAACTTAGCAATGCTCAATTAATCTCTTTCTATTCTGGGGTCTGGTGATTTGTCGAGTTGCTCCCACTTTTTCAGTCCTCAGCCTTGTAAGTATGCAGATCAGATTACAAAACGCATACATGTTTAATATGTAACAGTCAATTTGACCGCACTTTATATTTAACTTAATATTGAAGAGAATACTATTGTGTTTTTTTGTGTCAAAAAGCAAACAGTTTAATAAGGGGAGGGCAGAAAAAATACTATATTTATATGAAAACTATCAGCTGACATGCCCATTAGAAAATGGGGTAAACAATGAAGTTTGCCTTGTAGGAATATTGCTAGTTAGAATAAACGAGTGGCGTCATGCCAAACTGAACATTGTGTTATTATTGTGTTATGGATGAAACTGAAAATGTCTATCGGTCTGTTCATACAGCTAAGAAGAGAGAGAGAGAGAGAGAGAGAGAGACAGAATTAAGGTTTAATGTCGCGTTCAGCAATATTTCAGCTATATTACGACGACCAACCAAAATTCTAAGTACTCAAATCAATAACTTATTGAATTGAATTGAATTTTATTCGCCAACTAATATAAATAATCATTTTGTGCATGCAGATATATATTAGTAATAATATGACAGATAATAGACAGCTGATATATTGTCGGCGGGAATAAAGCCCAAGGGGGCTTGTTCTATCCCAAAGAAAATTAAGAATAAAGTTTGAATGTACGAGACAATATAGCTGGTGAAGTCAACATATTATCAGACATATATTGGGCGTATGACATATTAAAGATACAGTATTGTGAAGCCAGTTCATTTTCAAGAAGGTATTTTAGCTTTGATTTGAATAAGGATAAGAACTTGATGGTTTTAAGGGTGGAGGATAATTTGTTCCATTCCCGAGGTCCTGTTATTTTGATGGTATGGTAAGACAGGTTGGTCTTGTAGAAAGGTCTATACAAGTTTACCTGCTGGTTTCTTGTCGGGTAGCAGTGGACATCAGGTAATTTTCTAAAATAGTCCCGGAAGCGTATTGGAATAAGTTCAGGATGATACAAAACAATTTGGATCATAATTGAACATGCGTATACATTCAACGTGATAAGCGGTAGTATTTTCAGTGCCATAAATAAGGGTTGTGTATGATCAAGCTTTTTGGATAAAGTGATGACGCGCAATACAGGTTTCTGGAGTAAGATTAAAGGATTCAGGTGAGTGATGTAGGTGTTACCCCATAGGATGTTGCGATGTAGGTGTTACCCCATAGGATGTTGCAGTAGGATAAATAGGGAAATATCATGGTGTAATACAAAATGTAAAGTGTTTTCTTATTCACGGACCCTTTTATGTAATTTATTATTCCTGTGTTTCTGGCAACTTTTTTGCAGATGTGATCAATATGGGTTGTCCAGTTTAGTCTGTTATTGGAAAATATTCCAAGAAATTTAAAATGGTTGACGATTTCAATCTCTTCCCCAGATATTAATAAGCGTGGTATACGACTGGATCGTTCTTTTTTGTTGGGTTTGATTATCATATATTTGGTTTTCTTGATATTTAGTGATAGTCGATTACAACAGAACTTAGTCATCCAACGCATTAAAACATAGTTACACACATTAAAACTTATGCAACAAACCGATTTCTCAAATAACCCTCCCTCACCCGACTAAAAAGATCTTCTAAAGTAGTCGTTCGATAAAACACATCTCTTATAATCTTAAAATCTATGCATTCCATAAGAATATGTTTCACCGTGAGATCTTCATGGCATGGAATACACCTTCGGACTGGCTCTTTTTTTTTTGCTAAATCTTATACCGATACTGTCATTCGATAGTAAATCAGCGACAACATTTTGCACTACACGAGGAAGGAATGGGTGAAGTTGATCAGGTACTGCGGTGTATAGACGTGACGGAGCCATACTAGTTGGGTCACATTCCATTTTGACACAAACCTTTTGGGTCATTTTGACCGAAAGAGTTTGGGTACGTCACTCCTATTCCCAATCCTTCTGATGGTGTACACACAGTGACTGCCCCAGGTTGCTACACAATTTAGCTGGTTAGGACAGATTGAAAACACAAAAGATTGGAATGATCTGTTCCATGTAGTTCAACATGATAGCATATGGCAACTAGTGTAGAGTATAGATCCACCCAGAAACGTAAGCTGTGTAACATGGGGAGACATAGTTGACTTATTTCATTGATTCTAACCTGTACACATATACAACTTCTCTGTGCTGTATGCAGCCGCATATTGTAAACATTGGTTACTGAATTTATGCTGTATAATGGTATATCTGTGACATATTTACAACAATCATATACTTCATCTGCTACATTATTGCTCTACACACCCAGATCACGTATAGATATCAGATTGACGGTTATATGAATGGTCCAAAATATGGAGGAGGGTAGTTGCCAAAAATTGGGATTTTTTGGAAAGATTGCTCAGATTGTACAGTTGCAGAAATGCTTAGAACAGCGTGTGTTCACATTCAATTAAAAATGAAGACAATCGAGCAAATAATCATCCAAAACACTGGCCAAAGATGTCTGCGGAATTGAACTTCGCATAGATTGTCTCGAACCCTAAAAACACGAATTTTGGATAAGTTCCAGAACAGTAAACATATCGACATTTGTCATTTATGAGGCAAAGTAAAGTTCACATCGTATATAAAGTGGAAACAGAAGCTCTATCTCTCTCTCATGATTATATTGATTGTTCACTTTATGATAGAGATACCCATCAACAAGGAATCTGTCGTCCCAAGTGTTCTTATTATTGATAGACAAATCGACAGAACATGTAAATCCCTAAATTCCATCTGAATACAACTAAAAAACGGATGTCGACCGTTGCTGTTCGCTTTCTAATGGACAATGCATTATTTTATTAATTGATCTGGTTTGCATAGTGCCGTATCGTAAAAGCTCTGAGAATTTTTTTCTTGGTGCACTCGCGTATCTATATAAGAAAAAGCATCATCAATGACAATAGTCAGAAGATGACCATTTTAGTTTACCAGTCGGCTCCATCATCAAAGTAATATAATATTCTTGGTCAGCCAAGATATCTTATCGAAAATAATAGGAGATATTCCCAACGATACCAGAAATTCAACACGTGCATTGTTTAATTTCCCACCTCAAATCATGATCATTAGATTCTGGCTGATCCCCTGCTCTCGATGAGATATATTTTCAAGAGTTCTATTCGGACGAATTACTCAAGACAACGCCCACTACTCAGTACCGAAGCCGTGGGGATATTGAATGCAGTTATATATTTGGCGTTTTTGTCAAGGGTCTCAGGAATATAAACCGATTTCCTCCCTCTAATGTCTTAATATTGAACTTTAGGTGTTCACCGGGGAAAGGTAGGATTGTTTAATTTATTTCTCCCTTGTTAGAACGACGAATGCATCTCATGTGGGAAACATTTCGTCAGCATTCTTTGGGGAAGCAGGTGAGGTATTGAGGTGTTTTTTTTTATTCACACCAGTTGTACAAACATGTCTTCTTCACGCATGTGTAGCAGACATGCAGTACTACATGGATGTATACATGTAGGAATATTTGTACAGCATCCTCGGACAAATGTGACAATTCAATCAACATCATATTAGAGTGATTTGTTTAGCCTATAACATATTTCATTCTTTGTTTCTCAAATGTGTTGTCCCATAATTAGCACATGCTGATAGCAATTTTGTAACTCCGGCTATCCAAAAATTTCTGTATGTCACAATGCAACGGTAGGGATCAGGACTACATGTAAAGTCAACCTCTGAAATCGAAATGCACCATACGCACACGAACTGTTTGCAAACCCCTGAGTTCACAATGCCGCATTTAATATGGATCAGGAATGTATGTAGGGTCACGCACTGACGATATTGCAAACAGATCAAGAATATACAGTCAACACATAGTGTCGCAATGCAATATATCAGAGGTATGACTGAATACTACAGACAACCCTTAATGTTGCAATGTTTCCTATGTTTCCAATTGTAACCTTAGGGGGTCAGGATCGTATGCAGACTCAAACATTGATGCCGCAATGAAGTATTAAGAGTCAGAACTGTGTGCAGACACAAATCTTTATGTCGCAGTACAAAGGTAAGGCATCAACACTGCATGCAAACTCAACACCTGACGTCGCAATATTTCCTTCACCATGCAACAGCAAAGTCGGGTGGAGGTGGCCAAAACTGCTGGCAGTGTAACTTCGTATTTTTGCAAGGTCGATACATACTGTCGCACGGTAATGGCAGAGTCAATATCTAATGACGATATGTATCCCTGAAGCAGAAATGCAACAATAGGCGGGCAGGACTGCATGCAGAGCAAATCAATATTACCGCGACCTTTCATGGCATCGTAATGCAATATAAGGGGTCAATACTGCTTGTATCCCTAGCTGCCTCGTTGACAATAGATACAGTCTACCAAACACGTATTCACAAACGTTCATTCTAATGCATCATACGGAAACGAAATTTCAAATTGGCCGAGGTCACCCCACCTATGGGTATATATAGATAGGACGCGATTACATTAGGTCTAGATTTGTCAAGGAATGTGGACAAACATCATTCATTTCGAAAACAACATCGATGGATTTTCATAGGGCTCTAGTACATTTGATTGGGCAATTCAAATTTACAATGAAGTAATCCGGTATTTTTCATTGGCTTGCAAAGAAAACAGGAAGAACGCCCAGCGGAACACAGCCTAGTACATTGAAAGAACTTTTGCCCAGTCCTCCTGCAATATATGCCAAAATAATATGGTTACAACACATCGCTCAAACCATCCATGACAAATCCAGTGAAACTCTAAATTGCAGGTTTACTCGAACGCCTTCGCGATGGCGAGGACATCATTGTGGGGGAGGGGTTTGAGTTGGAAAGACGCGGCTACTTGAAAGCTGATGCATTCGTTCCGGAAGTGGTCGTGGAACACCCGGAAGTAATTAAAGGTCTTCACGAAGAATTCGTACACGCCGGAAGCGATGTTGTATTGGCCCTAACTGTAAGTTCAATGTATTATTATTTTTACACGGTGTTCTCTCTTTATGCAGAATAGAGAGAGAGAGAGAGTTCAGGTTCAACGTCGCGTTCAGCAATATTTCAGCTATATATCCACGATCAAACACAATTATACGCATTCTAACAAAAACAAGTCAACACAACACACTAAAGAAACATGCGCATACATTAAAACTTATGCAACAAACCGATTTCTTTCAAATAACCTAAATACATTATTCTTTTACCCGACTAAAATATCTTCCAAAGTAGCTGCTTGATAAAAAGAATCTCTTACAATCTCAACATTTTTACAATCGATCAGAATATGTTCCACTGAGAGATCTTCGTGGCAAAGAATACACCTTGGGGCTGGTCCCTTTTTTAGTAAATGTTCTTGAGTTAATCCGGTATGGTCGATCCTACATCGCCTGATCATGGCTTGGCCGAAACGTTTCAGGATAATCAGATAAATATATCCTACAGTTTTTAAAAACCCCATAAATATTGAAACAGCTTTCTCACATAAGCACAGATAGAGGTTATGCAGAATATATTACTGTTTAGAAAATCTGCTGGAATTGCTCCCTTGCCGCACTGAGAAATTACTCGAATAATGACGATATTTAGCCATAGACGGCTGGGTAGAATTGTTTTTATTCCCGCTCAATGCAAGATAGTCAAATAAAATGCACAACTGTCGCCACAATATCTGGCGTGCTTGCTACAAGTACTTATCCGAACTTAAATGAACGTGACTCCGTAAAGTCTATAGAAGTTTGCAGAACTTGCTACGGTTTTAGTTCCTGTCGCTTGTCGAATGGATAGCCAGAACTGGTGCAATTGTCACAGTCCCATTCGAGGTTTACTAACGCACAGTGTTATACCTGTATACGGTAGTATTAGACAGCGTGCTTATGGAGAGTATGGTCGGTGATGCACGCGCTAACTTTCCATATCAAACTTGGATTCGAAATTTGTTATATCTTGCAAGTAATTATTTTACGATGCGTTTACCATATTTCCATGTTATGATCGAAATGCGAAATGATCACATAATCAGGATTTCTGACTCTCTCAACCTGATACTAAATTCTCTAAATATACCGAAAGGTCGTGTTGATATATGCTCCATAGTAGACGATAGTCTGCTGATGTCCAATAACAAGAAAGTCGCGTTATCAGTAATCAAACGCATTTAGTGCTAAGTATGTTTGATTATTTCAGTACTATGCTCATCGGGAAAAATTGAGAGTCGTTGGCCGAGAGGGCGAACTGGAAACAATCAACAGGATCGCACTCAAAATCGCGCGAGAGGTTGCCGACAGAACAGGAACACTGATGGCGGGAAACATCAGTAACACGACGATTTACAAGACGCACGAACCTACGAGGCAGATACTCAAAGCATGCATTTTCCTTTGCTAGAATATATTTACGATTCTGTTGTTCAATCCTGGGAGCAAACACTGCACTCCCTATAACTCTTGGATTTAGTGGTATCGGATATGTCACGTAAATATTTTAAATATTTGAAGAAAATAAAATTAAAAATAAAATTAAAATAAAATTCTGTGCAAATAAGGGCGAATTTCTATTTTAACCAGAGATAGATTTACTAGTATGACAGAAGTACACAGCTAAGTTCCCCGCCGGTGAAAACATTGTGTACTGGAGCGGTATGGTACCATACCGGTGACTATGAGAGAGAAAGGGAGAGAGAGAGAATTACGGTTGAATGTTGTGTTCAGCAACATAGACACGATCAAACAAATGCCAAGTATTCTAAAAAAAACAAGTCAACAGCGCAGCAGGTCTTCACCGTAATCGTACCGTGGCGGTACCAAAGCGGTCCGTCGGTGGCTGTGTGTCCGCTGCGATACCGCCACGGGACGGTTACCTCCACGGTATCGCTATGGTGACGACGTAGTCACCGCTACGGTACCATACCGCTGTGGTCACAATTTTTTCACCGTCGTGGAACTTACGTGTGTAATTGTAGATGAAGTGATTAATTTATAAGTTCTACTGATGACACCAACCATGGAGAAGGTCACGAACCGTCACCGAGCAACTTGACAGCAGCTTTCTCATCTGTTCGTGGATTGCCACCACACACTATACTATTTGATGCTAAATTGTTGTAAGAGAGTTATTTGAAATATGCTATTTTTGCAAATGGTCGACGTTGAAAATCTCGAAGATAAAGCCTGCTTAAAAACGACCAAGGTCGTGTCCTATGGAGCCATGACGTTAGAATATGGTTACGCTCGATCGTACCGATAAAGTGAGAGGAATGTTCTAGGCGACATTTCCATTGTATCGCCAACAACATCACAAAGCTACAACGTAAAACCTTGACGTTGATATCATAAGCATGTCGTCATCCTAACTAATGTGCAACGGACGTCACAATAGGATAACACACACAAGTATCGACACAACTTGATCGTAACCAGACTGACGTCACCGGTTCGTGTATTGTGCTAAAAATGCCCTTTTTTGATAGCCAAAAATCCAACTTGGTGTTTAAACAGCTTCTTCATGTGTTTTCAAGCAAAGTATTCCACAGGTATTTTGTATAACTTTCATGTATAAGATCAATTTGTGAAGATGAAAATGATTATTTTAATGCCACACGACGTATTCAAGGTTCCGTCTGTTTCGAAAGTAAGGAATTGTGAGATTGAATCTGGAAAAACCCGAACTGTTAAATAAAAACAATTATCGACAAATTAGCCTTCTCAAAAGTATGTTTTGCTTACAGAAAGTGGAATAACACCAGCATACTTTAGTCAAATTAGTCAAACAGTGGAGTAAATCATTAGACGGACTCGGTGATGCAGGCACTCTGTTGAGGAGGTGGGGGTGGGGATCATGAACAGGATAACTTTCGGTTTAGTTCAACTTGCAAACAGATACCTCTTGGTGGAGAATTGTAAACGGAATCCCGGGTCTCTTTATAATTATTCAATATTTTGTGTATGGTTCATCTACACGTATTCTACATTGTAAAATCATCCATTCTGTTGAACCATGCTGATGATAAAAGTGCTATCGGTAAAACCATAAGGGAAGTAATGAAAATCTTACAAGCGATGTTTCAATCTCTATCAAACCGTTTACTCTAAATAACAAACAAGCTAATCCTTCCAATTTCTGCGTGGCACTGAAGATAATTTAGAGAGGTTCAAAAGGACCAACTTCCAGCTGAAAATGTATATTTCGGGGCTGTGATTCATTTCTAGTTTTCGTATTGCATCCTTGACGGGCATTAATTAGATTGAAATAAATGACCAATCAATTAATATATTGAAAATTCTAGTTTATTATGATCTATTAGACTGATTTTCTGTCGACATTCAATTCATTTGGGTCTTTTTTAAATCTGATAGACTGACAATAATTTCAATCGAAATGAAAGAGTGACATTGAAGATTACAGATGTTGTCCCTGATTTCAATCTTCTAAGATGAAAATGTCAATCTTTCGGGGCGATTGAATTTCTTTTCAACTAAATTGAAAAAGAACAACATTAATCCAACGTAAACTGAATATTCAGTCTAATAGATCCAAATAAACTGGAATTTTCAATCTAATAGATTGATTTCCAAACGAAATGGATTGGTCACTAATTCCAATGCAAAGATTTAAGACAGTGGGTGCGGCAAGACTGCTTATGATGAATTGGAGAAAATTCAAGAACGTGGTCGACGTATCGCCTAAAATGACTGGTGTTAGACTTCCAAACGCGATCAGATGTCCGTAAAATATCAGGCGAAGCTCTCGAATGCGCTACCGATACAGGTCCAAAATGCAGGCACCATCAATGAATTTGTCAAACAAAAACTTCATTATCATATACATACAGTTATTTATTTCATGTCTCCATATATTCAACATATTTTCATTTCATTTAAGGTATGGTAATAACACCAGCACAAGCTAAATGCTGTCTTATTATCCTACTACGTCTTTGTCCTCTCGTCTTTGTCTATCATAATAGATGCGAGTTCACCATCTACGACAGGATACTATGGTAGGCCATCCCGCAAATCGTCTGCGGTTTGACCCCAGGGCAATGCATTATTATTGTAATATGAATGAATTGATAATCATAAGTCAAGAATGTCGATGCAGAGCAATTCAACCGATCATGTTTTAATCATCTAATCTCAAACAGTCCAAAAAAACCATCATCAGCGGAAAAAATTCTAATGAGAAGTTGTCAAGTGAAGCAAAGTTGCATTGCTTGAGTTAGAATGCATTGTATTTCCGATAAATATTTGGTTGATTTCAATGCAATGCTATTATGCTTCAAAAGTACTGGAAGTCTGAGCTGATTCATATTCACATTGTTCAACGTTTTGACTCTCGGTCAGCACAAGTAAATGTTGCAAGCCAAACCATATGTTATTTTTTTTAATAATAAAGGAACAAATCGAATGGGCTGTTGAAGAAAGTGCAGACTTCATCGTTGGCGAAACATTCGGAGAGTTGGGGGGGGGAAGCATTGATTGCTCTGGAATCAATTAAAAAATACGGTAAAGGTAGGTGGAACTTAGTCCATGGACCTAGTTGTAACTCACACATAAGATTGCGTCTGGCTTATTGTTTTTGCATTCTATGTGTAAAGTATCATCACAATGAACAGTGAACAGTATCTTGATATTCCGCAGCGACATCGACCATCTTGCTTTGTGAAAAACGAATGGTATGGCATTTAGCCAGCCACGAACAGATGCAACTGCTCAGTGAGTATTTGGGTTAGTTCTCTGAGGAAAGCCAGTATGAGAAGCCAAATCCAATCAGTAATGGGTGGCTACCCCTAAACAAGATTTCTGATTGTTTCTGATTTGTTTCACCCTGATCACCCCACAATTTTCTCATGCCGATTTTCTCACCCCACGAAGCCACGAGTGAAAATGCCAATTTTCTCACCCCACGAGATGAAATATTTATGGTATTCGTCAAGAAACAGGTGATTTTTTTTTTATTATATACTTCTGTTGTACTACTTTATCATGATTTTTTTAAAACATTAAAATAAATCAGATTTTGTTGAGTTTTTCGACTGAAGATACACTCAAACACTGGTTATTTTAACTATGACGTCACTCGCGGACTACTTTGCTGTCAACAAATCGTACGTGCTGTAAGCGCTTTCAGTCTGGTATCCTGCACTTTAGTAACGATGACATCCAGCAGATCTCAATAATTTTATTAGCAACAAATAGCACTATCTTGATTTAGCACAATCGAATGGTTACGATAAGTTATTGCCAGATTTAGATTTACCGGTCGTGAGTGGTTGTTGTTGTGTGGAGCTTCGACGATGGTGAGATCCTGCGAAGTTATTGTGATTTTGACGATTCTTAATGAATACTCACTGACAAGAGTTCAATGTCGTTGAATTAAGTTGTTTTTTCATGTTTTCTCATCAACTTTGGTGCGACATATTCATGATATGACCCCAATTTCGAGCCTTCAACTGAGAAATGTGTCTTATTTTCCGCGCTAGTTCGTGTTGCACTCTGCACTGGCCTGTCGAACTGCAGTCAACTGTCAAGTCGTGCATGTGTAGGTGCACGCGTACATGGCGAGTCGGTCCCATTATCGCCATTGCGGGTATTTCTTATTCATTTTATGCATAGTTGTGTTTTATTTTCTGTCAAAACCTGGTCATCATAACGCATAATAACATACAAATCCTTCCCAAATATTTAGCTTGTTTTTCTTAGGCGCATAAACCTTGTGGAGGTTCGGTCAATTGCCTCATCACTGTGACCACGGTGTCATGTATTTGTGCGTTGTGACGTCATTTGTCATATCATCACATTGATGATATATTTCATATCATCACTCCGAGAAAATATCGCTTTTATTCGATTGATAAATAATCTCATCACCAAGTATATAATAAATATGATATATCTCTTTAAAACATGGTGAATATTTGGTACACCGTCAAGACAGTTTCGTGCGTCGTCAAAACTAAATTGGGTAAATGTAATCAGGAAGCAATGTGTACACTGTACGATAAAACTTGCCTGCGAATCTTTTGTAGGATTACCAGCAGTAATAACCTTGACTGTTCTACACAGCAATCTCGAAACCGATTGCGGGGTCCCCGTTGCCGAGGCGCTTCGGCAATTAGAAGAGGCTGGAGCCGCAGTGGTTGGTGTGAATTGTGGATTAGATCCGACCACGATTCTCCCGTTAATGCAAGAGGCAAGACGTGTGTACAAGTGATAAGCCACTACTGATATTTGCTTATGGATCGGACAATTGACAATTACTATGTTTTCCATGAGTCACTTCTGTTCCCTTGGGGGGGGGGGGGTATTATGGCTCCTCTATCAAGCTTGCAACGACATCTCCGGAACGACAAGAAAATTGAAAGCTGACCCTCCGTGACTTTTTATTTTATCATCTTGGGGTCAGTTTCAGCCTATTTCTATAATCCTCGAGTAGAACATCATAGGTAAATTCAAGATGGCGGCCATGTGGGGGAACCGGAAAATTTTCGTCATATTTCTTCAAAAATCCTGCTTTCTTGGAAGAAAATTGGGCAAAATCGATTTCATTTCAAATCAGACTATCAGTTTATCACGCTGTTTTTGCAAGAAAAACACATAAATTTATAAATTCGAAAAATCTGACCGAAAAATCGACCAAAAATGGCTGTTTTGAAGATAACGTCACTGCGAGGACACAAAAACGGCGCTCTTGGATTTGTTTTACCCAACGGTATATTGTGGTAAGATTCAGCCCCCTAGCTCAAGGGGTAAGAAACATATTTAGTGGAGGGGGGTGGGGGGGCGAAATTGCCGGACCCCCGGTCTGGATAGGCCCCCAAAGCCCAGTCCAGATAGGGTTAACGGCCGGGAGTGTCAGCTCTTTAAATGTTGAGGTTCCGGAGAGTTAGTTTAACTCATTACATGCCCCTTGCATTTATTATTTTACGGTTTATTTCAACTGCAGTATAGCGTTCAGTAAAGATGAATAACTGTGATTTCGAAGTTGTCCGAAGTCCCAAGTCCAAAGTCTCTATTTTACATAAAGTGTATATTGCATCTATATCACATCGGATTTTATACGTTCAGGCGAGGATTCAGGCCCAGCGAGGAACGGTTGGAGTGTCATAAACAAAATCAGGCAGGAGTAGGGACCTCGGCAATGTGAATTCAACGTCAAACCTAAATTATTAGAAATGTATTTATGAACAAATCGCTGATTTCGAGGTGAATTTCTATTATCTATTATTTCTGTAAACATACGAAAATCGAGAATACTTTGTGTTTTCGCCATTAAAACAAGATTCTAAACTATGTTTTCTTGACATTATAGGAATTCCTTTCCTATCGATGCCATTAGCATAGAGGGTTACAAATTTGAGACTAATCAGAATAATATTTTCCCAGGGGCCTCTGGCAGCACTTCCGGTTCCTTATCGAACACGAGATGGACAACATATGTGGTCAACTTGCTATCGGATACCGTATTTTCCTTAAAATTCAAAATCTGTGCGGTTTCCAATTAACTCAAATGTGTCTCAGAGTGGTAAATTATATAAGAGCTAAAACATACATGTATGATATATGAATTTCTTTCGGCAGGGGTCCAATGATAAATCGTTTTATCTACAAAGTGGAAGTTAAGTTTATTAAGTTTCCCGGATAATTTGATCCCATTCAAATATTTAGCTATGTAAGTTATTTAACGATGTGGTCAACTTGCTATGCGATACCGTATTTTCCTTAAAATTCAAAATCTGTGCTGTTTCCAACTAACTCGAATGTATCTCGGAGTGGTAAACTATATAAAAGCTACAAAATATATGATATATGAATTTCTTTCGGCAGGAGTCCAATGATAAATCTTTTCATCTACAAATTGGAAGTTAAGTTTATTAAGTTTCCCGGATAATTTGATCCCATTCAAATATTTAGCAACTCGATAAACCGAGATTTATATTCCAAATTATACTGTTTAAGTTATATATGTATCAATTTATCTCAGGTAAAAAGGTCTTTCCCAACGATCTTCCCGCTTTGGCCTGTACACGAAAGGAAAGTGTGGATTTTGGCCGGAAGGTGAAGCAGCTCGGGATTCAGTTTGTTGGACTATGTTGTGGTAGTGCCTCGCACTATCTACGGGAAGTAGCGGAAGCTTATGGACGATAAAAGATCATGTGCTGAACAGATCAGCTGTGATTTTTTTATTGCTTTACGGTTGAGCTCTTGGTTGCTAGGTAGTCAATATGCATACTACATGTAGTTTTCCCGTCGCCCTTCCCGTCGCGTTCTTATAATGTTAAGAGATAGAACGCGACGCGACGTCGCCCTTTTCAAACGCGACGTCGCCCTTCCCGTCGCCTTCCGGTATTTTAGGACAAAATCAAGCTGCGCATGCTTAAGGAGCAGCCATTGCGATGTGAGTCGTATGGTGAGGCCGCCATTTCATGAATGAGCTCTGCCACTATCGACGAAGAAAATGTCGGCGTAAATGAATAATGCTTATCCTGCATTATCGTATAGCTTTTAACGGTGTTAAATATTAATCCATGCTTGGAATGATACCTGTTATGAAATTATCTCTCGGAAAGTCTGTAACTGGCTGTGTTGTACTGTACACATTATATTTTCGCTTCCAAAAGATATGCGCAACCCCCACATCCGTACACGCGTGAATGTGTGTGTGGCTTTTATGTGTGCTTTTATGTGTTTGTGTGTTTTCAATTTTCAGATATCCTTAGGCACCGTTTTCAATTATCGTTCGCGAATGAATCGTTTATTTCGTCAAATTTTCTCGAAGTCGCGATTTTCCAATGCGCGAGGGAATGGGTTTTTTTCTTCGAAATAAACGATTCATTCGCGATCGCTGCTCGAATGTTTTTTTTTCTGCTGGCAATCGTTTTTCAATCGAGAAAATTTTCTCGAATAAAAAGCGATATCGCGATTGAATGGTTTTTTAATCGAGAAAATATAAGCGATTGAAAAAAAACGATTGAGGATTATAGCCGAAAGTACTGTAAAACATGTTTCTTTCGTGTGCATGAAACTTTCGCGATTTTCGCGATTGGAATAAATCGTGAAAGTTTCATGCACGCGAAAGAAACATGTTCATATGACAATGGCGAAGACGAGAACGCAACAACAACAACGACAGAGAAAGGACATGAGCGCAATTGTTGTCGACATTTGCACAGCTTTAATAGTCTCACCACCTAAGCTCTAATCAGAAGCGACTGTTTAAAGCACCGAATACATTTTAATATACGAGTATACTAGTACAATTAATTTTGCTGAACTAGTCCCAAGACTTGCATCTGTGAAGCAAGTGTAATACTAGAATCGATCGTCAATGTCCTCGTATGCCGCTTTGATGCCGGCCGTTTAGAACCCCCGTAGGATAGCAGACGTGTTGTTTCTGAGTTGTTCGTCGGCCTTCACCATCCACATCGCGTGTTTAGGTTTCAATGTGGAAAGCTCGTCAACTTTGATATCCTATACAGATTTTCCACTTTCAGCCCTTCCGAAACAATGTCTCCCTACACGCGGTGAACTGGTCTTTTAAAACGCTGAGGTCTAACGCTGGAGCTCTTCTGTGTGGTATTTATTTACCCAAGCGGAGTTTAAATGACAATTACCTGCATGATATCTCGCCATATAGGGTTTGTTTACCTGCGGAAATTCCTTTCAAGTCTGAAACAGCGGGATTGAAATAATCTGCCCCAGCAGTCAGGAAACTTCTGCTTGAACACCAGTAACTGTATTTTCATACAGCTAACGCCGCCTCTCGTTAGACTCGTGTTGATACTGTGAAACGACCACACTGAGCGCACCCACATGTGAATACACGTGGCATTGCCGATTTTACCGCCACCGGTATGTATTTCCCATGTCTATTAGTATGCATGATATATTTGTAAATTAATTTTTTCTGGCACAGGGAGAATCGCGAAAGTTTCATGTCGCGAATGTTTTAAAATTGACAAATCGCGAAAGTTTCATGTCGCGAAAGTTTCATGTTTTACAGTAGTACGGCAAGGTTCAGCCTGACTGACCCGCATACACGTTCGAGTTTATATATCATAAACACTTCAGTCAAACTATAAGTTCTATCATTTTGTCTTCTTCTTTTTCCATTCTTCTTTGCCTTGTGTTAAACTATAGCGTGTTTCAGTTCAGTTGACGGTTATATAGATACGATGGGGACATTGAAAGAAATTGAAAAAAATATATACATAGGAATAATGGTGAACGATATATACATATAATTATAACTTCATATTTACATATATTGTTTACGGGACACAGGCCCGGATATAGTCAGATTGAGTCATTTGTACTTGCAATTTCGTCTATTATTTTGAGTGTTTTAAAGCTGGTATTGTTCCAGATTTCTTGTGTAGTATTTTTCGTGAACGTTTTCGGCATCTGTGCGTGCTGAAATTTTGAGTTCATAATGTTTGTACCGCATTAGTTTACCGAGTTTTTTAATTGAATACTTATAATTTTGTTTGATCGTCGCTATATAGCTGAAATATTGCTGAATGCGACGTTAGACCTTAGTTCTCTCTCTCTCTCTCTCTCTCTCTCTTGAGTTGATTCGTCAGATTTTCGCTGTTCGTGTGTTTTTTTTTGCCCAAAGATCACCATTTTTCGTGTGTACATAGATGGCGCTGTATTGAATAGAACATAGTCATACGGGGCTTTTGAGTCTTTGAACGCACTTAATTATTAATATATAGCGCGGGCTATTTGTAAAACTTTTCGCAACTGTCATTATTGTTTTGCTTGTTTGTTTGGTTGTGTGAATTAATCTTTTCTGGAGCTCCCTGGGTGGGAGTTTTGTTGTGCGACTCCCTAAGTGGGAGTCTATAAGTGCAAAACCCCACAGTTGCCTGGCTTGTGGGATATTTGATGGTAGATGAATACGTATATTTTCAATAAATTATGAAAATTAATAAATACAAAGGGAAAATATATAAGGGAAAAGCGATTTGCTTGGCAAGATGATCAAGGTCTCGCCTTTGGCTAAAAAGGAAACCTTGACGATTTGGAGATGTTTCAAAAGGCCTGTATAATTCAGGTCACGTGACTTGGTTGCTGAGGCAGCAAACAACGCCCCTCACCGTGTATAATACTATATGAGAAATGACTGCATTAATATACAATATGAATATAAAACGTCTTTCTCTGTCCGACAGGTTTTCAAATCCCGCATTTAAATCTTCAGTTTTGTGAAAAAAAAACGAAATTTTTAACCGATGATCGTACTCCGACGAGAGTTTTTCCTCTCTTGCCAGCTTGGTTAATCCAGTATGACATGAAATTATATAATATTCAGGTGGTTTTTGGCTTGAGCTTCCCTTTGGAATCAATCATAGTTCATTTATCAAAATGTAAATTTAAAATAAAAAAGTATTGTACATATGCGAATCCAACCGTTATATGCGATTCAATCACCATTGTGATATGTATTTAATATACACATGAAATCACTGCCGCGAATATTCTTATAATCAGTAAAATTAACTTGATGGTGATTTTGTGAACTTATTCACATCTCAATAGTTTAAAAACTGTACCAAAACATGAATGGATACCCTTTCCTAATATATGTTTTACCATAACAGTATATACATATTTAATTACACCATTTTTCACCTTAATTAACCTAGAAATTCTCGGCTGGGGGGCTAAGCTGTTCTAAGTTATCGCCATGCGCCCATTCACACCTCTATAAAGTCTGTGCCATAATCATTCTGATAATGCAATCAACGACGAACTCAAATCCATTGATGACCTATACCCGGTATTGACAAACAAGATTTGCGACTATCATCCTGTATTGTTTATACCAAGTTGCATGAATATATGAGGAAATTATCGGACGTATGAAGGGAATGACTGAACATTAACACATTGTCGGCTCACACGATTATTAAATAAACATGTAATTTTGGCATTTACGCTTCGCCAGAGTAAATCTGACAGCGGACGTCACAGGAAACATGTTACAGGTATGTGTATAGATATTTCCAGCATACGCCATACTTCAGCTTGTAGGAGACTATAGATCGTGAATCATATATATTATTCGGTTATCTTACGCATTTATACAGTATAGTATAGTAATATAGGCTTTTCCATCGACAATTCCGCAATCAACATTAAATGTAGTTCCCAGTTCGCGGATAGAGGGGCGTACGACGGCAACACAGACTATGTGTCAGATATCACTCCGCCTCACGATTCTCTCGCACCTTGAAAAAAACGATTCTCTCGCGATTGAAGATTCGCGATCAAGAACAGATCGCGCATGGGTAAACGATTCAAAAACGATATCGCGAGAGAATAGTTTTTTTCAGAAAAGGTTCAATCGTTTTTTCTCATATTTTTTCTCGATATCCTCGCGACTGATTCGCGAATGATCGTTTTTCAATCGAAAAAATTGAAGAAAAATCGCGACTGAAGAAAAAACGATTAATGGAAACGATCCCTTACAGTATACCTCCTTATGTTACTACCTTGACCAGGGCGTTGAAAATATCCTTGTATTTACTACTGTCCAACACTGTATACCGGTACTCAACCTGTCACGTCCCGAGAGATTGTAGTAGATCTTTTAGCTTTCAATTTAGCAGAGAGAGATAGTCCTATAGCTCTCAAAAAGAAGAAGAAAAGAAAAGAAATTATGATGGAATTGAAGTCATTTTACTGTGAGAATTATGTTCTCTCTATTCTTTCTAAAAATTGATTGAAGAATATTAGTTTTTCTGCACTCTTCGAATTATCCGGCATTTCCACGATCGTACTAGACGTTTGCCGACAATTGGAGTTCTTCGAATTCGGGTAAGTTGCTCTTAACTCATGGCCGTAGACAAGGGGGGCATGGCCCCCCTCCCAAATATTTGCAAGACAAACAAAAAATAGACGTGTTTGTGAAATATATATTCCCCACTCGTGTTTGTCGGAGGGGAAAGTGGTCAAGCAGACGAAACGAGGCATGTTTAAGCATACAGTTAATAGGGGAGTTTCGAATCGCCTTTTACATCTAGACTGCTGGCGCTCGTGTTGTTAAGAGCTGAGAGTGATTCTTGGCCTTATTTTCTACGAAAATCTGTCGTCGAGAATTGCATGTATAAACTTCTCTAATCGAACTTGTAAATCAATGAGAAAATCATGTTCGTCTCAGTGCATCAGCGCGGGCAGTTGCGAATCACTTTGGTAAGAAGCGGATCACGCCATCTAGCGGTCGTTACAGCCGCTGGGAATATATATATATATTTTTGTAAAGCTTGAGTGGTCATTTATCACCAATATCCCAATAGGCGAAATATGTGGTATCACATGCCTGGACTTTGTTGGATTGCCATTACTGAGGCAGAAATTGTTCATGGACAACGACGGCCTGATCTGTCTGACCATACCAAATTATCCTCACTAATTAAATTAATTCTCTCAGGATTTCGATAGTTCGTTATTTGTTCACGGACGAGACCATTCATTTAAGATCGAACCTGACGGACCTGGTTCAATAGAAACCTGTCGAAACTGTTTTCCCATCTGACCTGATATACTGCATGGAATTCAGATGCAAATTTAAGAAAGTTAGACACACGTTCCATCGTGTTTCTGACAGCTGAACGAATTCTACTCGCATATTCAAGATTACAATATATAAACTCTCTGAATGGACATCCGACATCTATTTAGACAAAAGAAAATAGAGGAAAGGACACACAGATATATTTTCCCAATTTTATTAATGAAATCTTTAATTTTGAAATCTTTGATATGTGTGTGGTGGGGTGGGGGAAGGGGGGAGGGGGGTGAAAACTATCCCGTTCTGTGACTTAAAATTATTCTAAAGCAATAACTGACATTTGTCCGTGTGCAGTCTACAATATCACAATTCGTAATCCGGAATTGACATCTCTAATGCCGCATTATGTTACAATGCTGGCGAGTTAAGGGTTATCGCAAATCATTATATATTGTGTTTGACCATTAATATGATTCAGTCACTGATACGAATACTGAAATTACCACTTAAAGCCATTTTATTTCTCGTAGATTCAACACTTAAGAAATCACACGCGTTTTTGTCCCAGCGTGAATTTGCCATTGCGTGGTACCGGAAGCATTACCATGCCGAACTGACCGAGAAACAAACAACGCAGGTCGGTTGTTCGACATTTATTTGGGTCCACAGAAACAGACGTTCCAATGAAAATAGAAAAGATTTACACAGATGCTTTATTGCAAGAAATATAAGGAAAGTAATCCGCAATTCGGAACCCACAAAAGTACTGTATAAATTCCCTCCAAAATTTACAAAACACGTATTCCCTCCAAAACCACAGCCTGGATGAGTCGCTGAGCTAATTAGTTTGCACAACGTTTTTTGTGTTGACCAAGTTTGAGGTTTAGTAACCCTGGAAAGAAAATACCCACACATAAAAGCAAGAAAAGACAAGAAAAACTGGTTACAACGTGTGCGTTTTAATGTTGAGTTTTATTCACTGGGAAAGGCCAAGAACGCATCTCCAGTCATCTGGGATCCTGGAGCTTCCGGGGCCTAGGGGGCCCCTGGACCCTCGCCTTATTGTGCTGTCATAGTATAGCCCCCCCCCCCCGCCCCAAATCTGAAAACTTGTCTACGTCCTTGTAACTGCAGGGCCATTTGACGACAATTGTGTTTCAAGGATGAATTTTTTAATAGTTTTCTTGAAAATGAGGAAAGAATCTCTGCAGTTAAGAGCAACTTACTCGAACTCCAAGAACTCGTCCTGAATTTTAAGTTCAATCGTCTAAAACGATCGTGGAAATGCCGGACGATTTAAAGAGTGCAGAAGTACTAATATTCTTCAGTCAGTTCTTAGAAAGAGTAGAAAGAACAAAATAACTTCAATTCCATCATAATTATCTTTTTTTCTTTTTGAGAGTTATGGGACTATCTCTCTCCGCTAAATTGAAAGCTTATAGATCTACACTACAATCTGTCGGGACGTGACAGGTTAAGTAACGGTATGCAGTGTTGGACAGCAGTAAATAAAAGGATATTTTCAACGGCCTGGTAAAGGTGGTCACATAAGGAGGTATACTGTAAGAACAACTGAAAAACACAAACACATAAAAGCACACCGAAAATCCACATTCACATTCACGCTTAAATCCAATGGAAATAAAGAAATTCAAGACGATGTACGGATGTGGGGGTTGCGTATATTTTTTGGAAGCGAAGATATAATTTGTACAGTACAACACAGCGAGTTGCAGACTTTCCGAGAGATAACTTCATAACAGGCATCATTCGAAGCATGGATTAATATTTATCACCATTTAAAAGCTATACGATAATGCAGGATAATCATTATTCATTTACGCTGACATTTTCTTCATCGATAGTGGCAGAGATCATTCATGAAATGACGGCCTCGCCTTACGATCCACATCGCAATAGCTGCTCCATAAGCATGCGCAGATCGATTTTGTCCTAAATTACCGGAAGGCGACGGGAAGGGCGACGTCGCGTTTAAACAGAGCGACGTCGCGTCGCGTTCTATCTCTTAACATTATAAGAACGCGACGGGAAGGGCGACGGGAAGGGCGACGTCGTCCTTCCCGTCCCCTGCGACGCGCGACGCAAAAATGGCCGAAATGGAACACCATACGTATCTTCTCAATGTTTGTAAGATATTCCTACGAAGTAGGCTACAGATCGCAAATTGTCCGGTAATGAGTCAGCGAGTCAGTCAGTCAGTCCATACGAATCCTTTCGTCGGCAAAATAAGGAGAACCATTGACAATAGAACCTTTATTTTTGGCACGAACGTGCATTAGGGCATTGTTACCAGCAAGTTCTGATCTGAAATAATTCTGATTAAAATTAGATTTATAATTAACACTTCAGTATATTGTTATAGATATATGTAAACTGTAGCCTTTAACGTGTATCCTATTTCACATCCAAAATCAGGCTTCAAATTACCCACTGATGGTGAAGTATCCTACATCAACCAATTAAGTCAGCCTGTCCGTTTTGCTCCAGCGTGTTATGACCCTGCCATTTGCTGATTAGAGCGATAAAACAGGGTAGGCTAAATGGACCCTTTCCAATGCAGTATTTCTTGGCATGGATGTGAACATATGAGCATACTTTGGGGGTTTTTTGTACCTCTTGCATATTGACTATATATCACACTTGGATATAATTTGAACAAAAAATTACATGTGTAAACAAAATATGTCTAAATTTCTCTTGTCATTTCAAATCTTGATCCATTTTGATTCCTCGATTAGGGGATACAGAATCACTGCCACGGAGTGTGTTGGTGTGTCACAGCAATGCAATTCCGATTCACACAACGAAGCTGAGGTGGTTTAACGTTTATCAATGAAGAAAATCACCGATCAACCGCCATAGAATATAATGTGAAACAAGAAAACCGGAATAATACATTCATCAGTTTGCCGATACCCAAAATGTGTTGTCTCATATATCTAGATAACAACGTGATGTAGAGACGCTATTTATTCGTCTTTGTACCGGTTATGCTCAGGAGAATGACATAGAATCATTATTATCTTGTGCATAGAAGGTGTTGGTCTTGAGTTGAATTACCGTAAACTACATAAATGCTACCTTTCTACCATAGTACTATATATAAAAAATTGTTGTATTGTTGGGAAAATAATGTGATTCAAAAAGTTGTTTTGATCCAGGACAAGGGCACTGACAACCATTAAAGAGATGTAAATGTATTTTCACACGTAAAGCTTGAAATCTACTGAACCTATATTATTCAATCTGTTTCCTTTAATTAAAAAATTGTAAAATTACATAGGCGATCGTTATTTATTTTTGGAATGAAGGCGCATTAGGAGACTGTTACCAACAAGTTCTGAGCTGACCTACTTTTGATGAAAATCACTAGCGATTCTGACTTGTGCGGTGCCCATCTTAATATAGGCAGAATTTCAACTAGGGGTGTAATTTAAACAAAAACATTACATTTGTAATTATGTCAAAAAAATTCTTGTTATTTCAAATTCTGATTCCTTGATTAAGGGATACAGAATCACTGCCACGGAGTGTGTTGGTGTGTCACAGAATCACTGCCACGGAGTGTGTTGGTGTGTCACAGATTCACATCAGCACAGTAACTGGTAAACTATTCATTCAATCCCATCACTTTTGATCTTCAACAAAATATTCAATACTGTTTTAATCGAAAATTTCTGGTGATTTTTGATGAAAATCTCTGGTGATTCTGACTTGGGCTGCATGTGCCCATCTTAATATAGGAAGGATTTCAACTTGGGGCGGGGGGGGGGGGGATTGCCAAGAGCTCAGTGCCTGTCGGAGTTCTAATGCCTACCTTACTTCGTAGGTCCTGTGACGCATAGTCACACTGCCATGTATGACATGGGGAGTTGGAGAGTTGCCTCATTTACAGGCTAGGTGTGAATCAATGTGGGATATTTCACTAAATAAACAAAGCAAAAATAGTTTATACTGATTACATGTATGTCTTGTTCAGTTTTATAATAAACAATTATAATTAAATTCTAAACTCTTGAGTACGTAATAGTTAGTGTATTCTGATATCATAATAACAAAGAGTTGATTCATTCTAACAAGGTGGTTTAGATGCACTCAACAGGCATGTGAAAAACAAGACTACCGGTAAATTGAAATATTGGGGCTATTATTGTTTTTATTATCCGTTATTCTGTCCAAGATGAATATCTAGAGAGTATGAACGCGAAATACATCGTGTAAGGCGGTAATATTCATAGTTCTGCTGTAGTTTACCACAAAGAAACGCAATACTCATCATACTATAGCGTTAGAAGCTGTCTCGATCTGGGTAACCCAAGAGAAAACAAAAGTTCAAAAAGCGCATCAGACGCCAACTGGGAACGGAATACTTTTTCAGATGGTAGTAAAACCATGGCATTGAGGCTAGGGAAAGTGACTGTACCTCTCGTCCACCACAACATAAATAAAAATGGGTGATTAACGCTCACGCGGGACCGGGAACATGAAATTTGCATGTACACGATGTAAAATTTGTGACTATATTTAGCATCATCGAAATGTGACTAGGATAGTATTAGAAGGGGGGAGGGGGCTCAGAAGAAAGGGAAGGAGAGGTTCAAAGAGGACATTTATAAGCCAGAAATATATTATTGTACTACCCGTAAGGCCAAACATTTGATGGAAAGACACGTGAAACTTTGTCAAGATAGCTGTTGGGTAACAGGGCTGAAATACATGAAACAGAATTTTAAAAATGTACCAAACGCCTATTGGGGGCCGAGAAAGGTTTTGGTCGAACAGCTGGGAAACTTTTGTCAGCATGATGATGTAATTATTTTCTAAAAATAGTCCAGGATGGTATCGGAATCAGAGTCCCGTGTGATGTCGTAGCAGTTCCTTTTCCCTCATCTTCGACCCGAAGAAAGATATACCTAAACTTGGTGCAAGTATATTAGTATTAGTACCATGTTCCTTGCTCCCAATGTGCTTTGCCTGCCCTTTCGGATCCAATTTGGGAGAGAGAGATTTAACGTCCCGTTCAGCAATATTATAGCTGGGTCTCCAATCAATCTTCCGCATTACTCTTCCACCTCCAATCCTGATGGACGACCATACAAGTTTCCGACCATCAATTAGTCATGTGATATATTGGGGTCGTATTTATTTTTATTATGCCAGTATGAGACTTTTTGTCATATGGTGCTAAGCTGAGGAATCACGGATTACACTGGAATCTGAATCGCAACATCAGTGCATGTTATGTATATCGGTGTTGCACATGAAGGGGCGGAGGGAGGGAGGGATCAAACACACTCACTTCTCGTTTTATGCTCTAAGTGTAGAGCATAGTTTCATTATTTAAACACTGTCGAATGCGTCATAGTACATGTATATTCCTCTCGATTAGTCATACGACGTCAAGTAGGAGTGCTCTTTATATACCAAAAGAGACAGTTCATAGCATTTCATGGATCGATTTTTTTACTTTTCCGTCATTTTCTCAACAAAAGCTGCTAAGAAGACCAGTAAATTGTTATTTGTTGAGAAATATAGTATATTCTGGGAAAATTGGCCTACTTTGGAAGAAAATCATCAAAGACACCCATTGAGTACACCCTTGAGGACGTCATTTCCAATTTTCCCATGATGCTTTGCTTCAGTGGTTATATGAATACGACCAAGCTGGCTTTTATTTCTCTAGTGTGGAGCTATATGTGTCCTCTTCCCTCGCCCCCTTTCCAAGTCCAGATAGTTTCCCCATCGTTTCCCAAATGCGGCAGAAGCCTGACAATTACATGATTGATTTCATACATGGATGCAATTTAATCCATATGTGGATTATCTGCATATGTCAGCAGTATTATATCTGTTGGTTTTACTTACTCATTGCTGGGTGTTCCGCCATAAATGAACATGGTTGTAGTTCGAGTAGGTGTTGCCTCTCCTAGATATTCGGAATAGCCCCGAATAATATTTGTTTGTAGTCGACACAAGAAAACGTGCTGACCGCCACTATCTTGTGAGTTGCACATTTGTCTCTGGTATCACAAGCGAGAGAGAGAGAGAGAGAGAAATTACGATTTAACGTGGCGTTCAGCAAAATGTCAGCTATATAGCGACGATCAAACAAAATTCCAAGTATTCTAACAAAAACAAGTCACAGCCCAGCAATCCAGAAGTAATCAACACAACACACCAAAAACATTTATATATATTAAAACTTATACAACAAACATATTTCTCTCAAATAACCTAAGATACAGGCTTCTTTTACCAGACTACAAGATCTTCTAAAGTAGCTGTTTGATAAAAAGAATCTCTTACAACCTGAAAGTCTATACAGTCGATCAGAATATGTTTCACTGTGAGAACTTTGTGGCATGGAATCACAAGCTACATGTACATGTACACGAAAAGAATCTCAGCTACAAATGAAATAAGGGCTGCGTGGAGTTTGTTTTACAACTGTTATACATGAATACTGACAAAAGTGGTACAGCTGAATAATGGCAATGTCTTCAAATTATAGACTGGGGGTTGCATTATAATCACTCCAATTTCCACTTCAATATTTTTTTTAAAAAAACTTACAATAAGTGCCCCTTATTTCACACTCGTTTGTGAATTACCAAATTGAGTGGCTAGCAGTTCCCTCAAAGAGAATAATGTCTGAAAACATATATTGTGTTCACTTTTAAAAATTCTCTCGGAAAGGTCCAAATTAGTCAGCATCTTATAAAAGGTTAATAGGTTATCTGAAATTGTTATTCATATACAGCGTTTCAGAGCATATATTACTGATGTAAAAATGTTGACCTTTGTGACCTTTCAAATAGGCCAAGATCAATTCAGAGTGAACTTGATACGAAAACCCTAGTATGGCATCACTGTGCCAACGGTCGAGAATCTAGATGAATGTGTTTCTAAAACACACTGGTTCCACGTTTCATATTTTAGATATATTTTTAAAAAAAGCTACATTTGAAGAAAAAAAAACAAGTTATAAAACCAAAGCACACAAGGAAGCCTAATTGCAAACTTTGAATGACTCGGAACTGTGGCTAAGGTCAGTGAGGAGTGAACTTGACAGGGCAACATAAGGCAGCAGTGTGCCAAACATTAGGAGTGCAATTACCCGATTGACCCTCCACCGCAAATCAAAAATCAGAACAAAGTCGGTGCCACATATGCCACAGCTGAATAATGGCAATGTCTTCAAATTATAGATTGGGGGTTGCATTATACGACCAAGCTGCATTATACGACTAAGCGATGGACTTAGTGGCAAACGACGGCAACATGTATGACTGTATTGTGGTGCATTTAATTACCAATGACATTAAAAATAACTCTAGTTCTCAGTGTTGCGAACATGTCAGCACTTTTGGAGAAAATCCAACTGAAGTGGCCTGAATCAAAAGTAGTGGTTTCTTGGAATCAACAGAAGGGATAATGACACCCTGAACAGGCGTATTTACGAGACCAATGTTGCCCTGCAGCACAAATACCTGGGTCAGTCTAACATCATACTGTGTGACAACAGCAATCTTTCTAGCCGGGGTACAATCCTTCAGAAGTATGTATCCTCGGATGGGGTTCATCTTAACGATGATGGTTCCGGTGTATTTGCTGTCAATCTTAAATTCGCTGTAGAGAAGATCCTAGATCTACCTTCTTCCCAGAGTTCTTCTGGACGACCTCGATTTTCTGGGCGAGGCCCGCAAACCGAACGCAATACACACGTCCACATGAGAAGACGATCACCACGAGAGTGGAATCATGATCATTCCCGAAAGTCCCGGCGCAACTATGGCTGGAGAGATGATCGTTATCACGGAAAAGTACATCAGTCATGGAGTAACAATGTCAATCATTGAGGTAACGACGACAATGAAGGCTACGACTGGAGAGATGACCTCGACCGTGATGATGCGCATAATACAAGGCAGGATTCCTCCTGGGATGACTATGAGGTTACTTATAACCCACATGGGCAACGCTCCTACGACAGACGTTCTAATGTCGGGCAGCGATACCTACGTCATGACTAAAGTATAGATGTCAATGTACAATATACCTTTTCTAGGACTATAATACAACTGGTGGTCTAGAATTACGGATTTCACTTATTTGTCCAATTGATGTGTGTTAGTTACGCTAACAATTCACTGAGAATCTCATTTTGGAACATTAGTGGTTTATTAGTTCACGATGTTAATAAATTGATGGATTCTAACTTCTTGTTTGCTCTTCGTTCATGTGACATTCTTTGTTTATCAGAAACACATTGTGGCCCTGAATATAACACTCAGCTTGATGGGTTCATGGCCATGTATCATCACCGTCCACGTTCCAAAAAAGCCACGAAATTCACTGGTGGTTTAGCTGTGTTTGTTAGAAGTAATATTTCTAATGGTGTTGAATTACTTGATAAAACTGATAATTTTTTGTGGTTCAAAATTAAGAAACAGTTCTTTGGTCTATGCGATGATATATATGTATGCTCTGTGTATTTTCCTCCGTCTAACTCTTCTTACAGTAAACGAACCGCTGTAGACTACTTTTCCGATCTAGAACCATATATCACTAAATATTCTAAATGTGGTCAAATATTAATTGGTGGTGACTTTAATGCCAGGACTGGTGTATATCCAGACTATATTACTGTTGATGATGACCACTATGTAGATCTACCAACCGATTATGTTTGCGATAATATCCCTATGCAGAGGCATAGTCAAGATAGTGTGGTGTCATCTAGGGGTAGAGATTTATTAGATTTATGTATCAGTACTCAACTCAGGATTTTGAATGGTCGGCTATTCGGCGACTCACTCGGGTACTTTACATGTCACTGTCCACAAGGTAGTAGTGTGGATGACTATGCTCTAGTATCGAATGAAATGCTGGCAACAAATTACGTTAAATATTTTCAGGTTCACCCACTCAATCACTTATCTGATCATTGTCGAATCTCTGTACGGCTTAAGGCCAACTATTCGCAGTATTTCACCAAAAACAGTGCAGACCAGGCCCCCATGCCAGCTAAATATATTTTGGATGAGGAGTCAGTGCATTATTTTCAACAAGC
>JAVTVY010019075.1:0-73187 GCA_036873755.1 Hanleya hanleyi
CGCAGCGACAGGTGGCATTTTAATTTAGTTGTCACTTGAAAAAATGACTTGTCGGCGACAGGTAGACAGGCGTTATTTCAATCGCTGTGATTTGTACCCTTTTATAGATAGAATATATCAGCGAAAAGTACATCTGTAATTTGATGTTCACCTTGCATGCATTGGTGCAATACATGCAAATATTACTGATGCATATGCCGGGAAATAGAATTTGAAAGGCTAAAAATAAAACGTGTACAAACATCACAAATGTTATAGAAATAGACAAACTTCTGAGCTGTACTCCATGTAAACATATTTAATGCACAAGCTTTCGACTCTCATGCCGGAGCCTTTATCAAGTGATCTGTTGAATTTCATAAAATTGCCAGTAAATATACAGACTGTCTCTGGCATGAGAGTCGAAAGCTTGTGCATTAAATATGTTTACATGGAGTACAGCTCAGAAGTTTGTCTATTTCTATAATCAACGAACCCAAGTATGAGTCTAAAACAGTATATCACAAATGTTGTTTATAATGATTGGAGTCTTTTCATCAGTGGCCACCAGTTTTCTGTTCAGGTCACATGTACCTGACTGTAATCCATGACTACCATTTACTGGTCAATAATAAAAGAAACACTTCACCCACATGTTATGAGTCAAGGTGTTCATGGTTGAATGACATTGAGGTACAGAGAAATTGACTGTTTTAGGCTTTCACATCTGAAGAGAGTGATCACTCACCCTCAGTTACCAGGTTTATCGTTCATGTAACTTTTTATTCAAGCCTTTCAATTTCTGACGCGAGATCCTGAAGGATCTTGGCGCCCACCAACGTCCGATAATTGTAAGCTAATGACAAGAGGATCTTTTTGTCCATTGTTACTAAGAACAAACGATTGATTTGTAATTTTCTAATTTGAGAAAGATTGATGCAGTAGTTTCTGAGAAATCGCAATAACAAGGTTTCACGGGGAAATCCAAGATGGCCACCTCGAATCGGACCAGAAAAGGTATCTTGCACAACTAGACCCCACATGTAGGGAACCTGTGTACCAAATTTGAGAATGATAAATCGCGATAACAAGAGTTGTTTACGGACGGATGGACGGACGGACCACGGACAAAAAGTGATTTGAACATGGAGCTTCCCTCTAAACTCACCTAAACAGACTATATATCTCCTTTGCTACCAGGCATGCCAGGACAGTTAAGCCCGGCGCACACGAGAGCTTAGCTGAGCTAACGGCCTCAATTGCCTGCCAGCTCAGGGACTAGCTTTCGTGTGATTTCAGCGCACACGGTGAACAAAAGTTTCACGAAATTGATTTCAGTTCCCGCATAACGTCTCCTTCAAGACCATTTTGAAGAGTCGTGCGTATGAATCGCGTGAAAATAACATGTGATTCATTGGCCGGTTCAAGAAAACTGCTGAGCTGTTGGCTTGCATTCGCCGCACACGCTGAGGATTTGCCCTTGCGAGGCGAAATTATCAAACAAGTTTGATATTTTTTCCCCGGCCTCGCGAGGCCAAAAACTCACCAAAAACTGCCCGCACACGAGAGCTAGACCCTGAGCTGACAGGCAATTGAGGCGGTCAGCTCAGCTGATAGCTCTCGTGTGCGCCGGGCTTTACATGAAAGATAGAGATAGAAATATATATGTATACATGTAGTTCCCCCATTGAACATGAATATGGTACTGCATTACTGTTACATTACAGCCACTGCCCTATAGATGCTTTCCATTCACTCTCTCCTGAAGGTTAAAACTGGTGAACTTGTAAGTTTGATATTTCATCAGTCAGATGACCAGGAATATTAACCATAACTATACACATTCTATGTACCCTATTTCTTCTAATTATTCACATGGCAAATATTAACTTCAGGCTTCTGTGGCGAGGTTGGTTAGGCCATCCAAAAATAAATTCCTGTTTCCAGTAACCTTCTGCACGAACACAGATGTTATCTGGCTAATATATTTCTGAATAAAGGAAGTCCATTTATTTTCAAATGAAAAATTAATGAAAATAAATTATTCTATTTCAATTTAAACAAGTGATATTGTTTGAAGTTTAACGTCGCACCTAACCTTATTGGTCACACGGCGACGATGACCCAAACAAACATACCCTAGCAAACCCTAACCCTAACAAAAACCTAACCAAAACTACAAAAAAAATTGAATTTAAATTTTGGAAATTAGGCTCTACACACAAGGTACAATGAAGTCAATATGTTGGGAGGATGATTTAACCTTGTTTTATTCTAATATTGAGAGCAGGTACCCCAGTGGTCTCATTGACGAAGTGTCACCTTTTAAAACTTAATTGTTACGCTTAAGTCTGCAGTAGCGAACGTTCATTTCCAGAGGTCGAATATTGTTTTAAATTCAGTATATTTTCATCGGGTTTAGAGAAGATGATCCATGAAAAAATGGGGGGTCACCATACTTGTTACAAATATATGGCAGCTAAATGCATGTATACCACTTAAAAGCCATGTCCATGATGATAACAATGAATACATCTGGAGATTTGAATTTTTTCTTGTTTGATGTTCGATAAACTTTCTGAGGTCAAATTTCCCCCATTTGGCTATATAATGCTAAACACATATAGTTCTTGTTGAATATGTAATAAAAATAGGTGAACACCATAATTTCTTTGAAAATATTAGCAGTATAAAAGATAAACTTAGTCTTTCCAGTCCTATTTCCAGGAGGGGGTGGGGGCCAGAAATCGGGGTGGTGGTAGGGAATATTATTGGAGGTTCATTTATTAGCCCTTCAAAAGTTTCCTAAATTTGTCGAAAGCGAATAAGAATGAATTTTGGGCGATTTCAGAGGCATAATTTTCAACTTCTGGAGCACTTTGCACTCTCCAACTGTTTAATCTAAAATTGCAACTTTTTTGGTCAGTACTATCACACAAAAAAGGCACAAATGGTTCTGTTACAAGTGTCTTTTGTTGATATATATCCCATTTTGAGAAGTCTGTGTACTTTTGTTACAAAATCAGCTTGTTTTGAAAAAGCAGACAAATCAGTGATCACCATGTTGTAGCCCCACGAGAGCACAAAAAAAAAATCCTCTACTCTTAAGGTCTCTTCTAAAACTATAAGAAAAGAAATCGAAAGTTTACTGGTGAATATTTCATGTTGGTACATGTACCCTTGACTAAAACATGTTCTTCCTGAAGATAACACAATCTTTTCCCAATGCAAATTTAATTCAGGCTTTACGACCGACTTAGCGGTATTTGTTTGTACTAATTTACCTCTCGGACAGCTTTCATACACAGTAAAAACCCTGAGATTGCAAAGTAATTGAGGTATGAAAGATGTCCTAGCAGTAAATGAGTATACAACAAATACCAACATCATGGTTTTAAATCAAATTCTAATGACAAAATACATGTATATTGAAATGGACAAAGAAATCAAAAGCTGTTTTTATAAACAGTTTACATCTTTTAACGGCTGTTTCGTTCTTTTGTCACCACAAAAACACTATGCCTGACTGGCATGTGCAGCAGTCACTGACACATAAATTTGCTCTTGCAAGAAAGCGAGTGTATCGGACTGTGAAACAACGAGAGATCCTGAAGGATCTTGGCGCCCACCATTGTCCGATAATTGTAAGCTAATGACAAGAGGATCTTTTTGTCCATTGTTACTAAGAACAAACGATTGATTTGTAATTTTGTTTACAGAATTTTGAATCTGAGCGAAAAAGATCGAAAAAAGGACACTGGAAAACACCAAGATATCATCTTTCTAAGTTTAAGGAGTTTCAAGATTTCTAGAAACTGTACTTATGTCAGTTGTAATAGTACAAGAGAAAAGAGCAAAGTTAGTCTGAAAGTGAATGTCCGGAGGATCATTCGTCTTCGTTTTGTAGTATTTTTTTTTGCACGTGTCATCATTGGGTACTGGAAGCGAAGACAAATGTCTTTGACCCTTTGGCAGGAGCTATGAAACATACATGTACATGTACTTAAGATTTTATAATTAGGAACAAATGCTAATTCTGTTCTGTTCACTGGACTAGTTCGAGATATCTCTTTTAAGATACCATGCTCGAAAATAGTAACATGGTACAATACTTAATACTGAAGGGATCCGCGCAGTAATGTTGAAACCTCGAAAGTGTCTGAATCCTGATTATCTTCCTTGGATCGAAACATGCAGTAGTCTAAAGTTGTCGAGTTGTAACGTTGTGTCACAAGAATGACGTCCCTTTATGTGGCCGACCCGTCGGCAGACGAAACAGTTCACTGGAGTAAGAAAACTGATTTAAAATTTGAAAATTTGCAGTAGTTCCTGAGAAATCGCAATAAGGTTTCATGGGGAAATCCAAGATAGCTGCCTTGTGGCCATATTGGATTTTCGAATCGGACCAGAAAAGCTATCTGCACAACTAGACCCCAAGAGGAACCTGTGTCCAAAACTCAGAAAGATCCGTGCAGTAGTTCCTCAGAAATCGTGATAACAAGAATTGTTTACGGACGACGGACGAAAAGCGATTTGAACAGCCCACCATCTGGTGATGGTGGGCTAAAAAATCATTATAAAGGGCTGTGTGGATTTCCATAGTAGCTTAATTTTATAGGACAAAAATGTATCTACATGTCCCTTTCTTCTTTCTGGTGTAGCGAGGAAATATTTGTAATAAAATGGCACAGCTACATGATTTACTGTCACCTGTATATACCTCGTGTAGAAATTTGACCATATGGTCAACATGAGCATTGTCCACCAAGACCAAACCATTTGTGGACAAAACCCTTACGAATATATATTTTTTCATTACAGACTACATTTAGAAGAGCAATTTAGGACTGCACTGGTTTTGGCCCGGTTTCCATATAGTACATTTATATTGTCAGAAAATTGCTCCTGTGTTATTATAATTGCGGGAGGGGAAGGGGGTAAATGCACTCGCCCCATTCCCAGTAACACATATGGTTGGTTGGTTGTTTGGAGTTTAATGTCGCACCTACATTGTAACCTTATCGGTCACACGGCGACGATGACCCAAAAAAACATACCCTAGCAAAACCCTAACCCTAACAAAAACCTAACCAAAACTACAACAAAAATTTACTTTTGAAAATTAGGCTCTACAGACACTGGTGATTACAATGGATCATCAGAGAGCCTAATTTGTTTGGCACTTTAATTTACCTTCTGTGCCAGACAAACATGGTATGGTACAAACCATGCTGCCCTTAAAGCTGGAGGGCGTAACATATATGTAGCAAATACTGCCATATATCTAAAATGTATTTGAATAGGACAAGCAAGACACTGAAGGTCAGAATTATTAGTGTTTAATGATAAACCACAAACTAAAATTGTTTAATTGTTTTCAATGTAGTTCTCTTCTGTCGTGTTTCTGGTGTAATTTATGATCTGACTGTAATTTTGTGGAGAAATATATATACAATTACTGGAAATGAGCTAGGATCCAAAATCAAATGAAAAAATTTCTTGTGCTTGACTGTTTGCTTTGTACTCACGTAGATCAGGTGGTATGAGAGGACACAATTCTGTCAAAGTCTGTGTGCTGCTGATATTGGACCCTTGGAAAGGTTCTTGTCGGACAGTTGCTTGTACAGGTACATGGATGGGCTCCGTGGACTGTTTCGGTGGCTGGTCAGGTACAGGTTTATAGAGGGTCCTCTGTCGCCCGGCCGTGTCACGCAGTTTCCCACTGATGATGAAATCCCGAATGTTTCTGTACTCACCAGAATCAGTGCTGCTTCCATTGTTGCCAGCCTGTCTGATCTCACCGGTTATGGACTCTTGACTGTCACTATTCACCGGAGATGATGAGAGGAAGAAGGGCTGATACTGATGATAAAAGACAGCATTGAAGCCAAACTGGATCACGATAAGCAATACAATGGTGAGGAGAGCGAACTTGATCACTTTCTCTTTGCTACAGCTACACACACCATGGCCATGATGGTGACCTGCTGAAACACCGTGAACGTGATGGTGGCCTGCCGATCCTTGGCCGCCACCTGTCATTTTGAGCGTTGTGATGAAAATATAAAACACTCTCTGTAGGCACCAACATGTGTATTAGTACATCAGTGACACAGGAACTATACACTCGTTATGAATCAGGAGTCTCTGGTAAAAGTTCACAAGTCTTCCATTCCCGATAAAGGGTGGGATAAAATTGTTGTGTCCGATGATTGTATTACCAATAACAACAAATTCCACACAATTGCAGGATTCTGTCAACAGTTCCCAGAAAGCTTCTGATTAAAACTCAGAATATCTGAATATTAAAACAGTTAATATTGAAGTTTTAAAGTTCTGTACTCACATACTGTATGTATAGGAACAGTTAGTGAGATGACTGGGCAGAAGCATCTAAAGTTCTATGTAGAGAAAACTCTGATAAAATTTCATTAAAACTTTTAATAAAGTAGAGGATTCAGCTCCAGGCTGTAGGTGTATATTGTTCAGTATTGATAGAAGGGGCAGAGGGATAAATATCTGGATGTGTGTATATCAGGAGATGAATCTTAGCCGTACCAATGGAGGCTAATACAGTCTGGTTCAACACAGACCCATCAAAGGGAGAGTAAAAACAAATGTTTGCCTGTTCAGTATATATGTACAATAGTTCATATCCAGCAGGTGAGGATCATCTGTTTCATTAGACATAAACAGTTCATGTGTCACTGTGTCCAGCACTGTCATCCTCATTGGTTTAAGTCATCTCTTCTGTTTACCAGTACATGGTAGATGGGACAATAGGTTATTTTGAGTGCCGAGAGCAGCCTTTAACTTTTTTGTACATGTATACAGGCACTGGACATGTTGTGCTGTGCATTATACATGTACCACATTTTCTCTCAAGAAGTAAAATCTCCACAGAAATCAGTATAGAACAGCTACATCAGTATATGGTTTTCTTGCAGGCCTTGTGCTTCATGAAAAAATCTCTTTGTCTTCTGCCACTTTACCAGACGTGAATATGTCGCTGTTTGTAGCTTTTGTACATCAACCTGGTAGTTAGTTGTATGTGTTCCTCTCGGCCTGCTGACAGTTCACATTGTCACAGGTTCATCTGGTGAACAGAGAGAATATTGAACCATTAATTACAAAGAGACAGGAAATGGTGTGCTGAACGTATAGGGGCATCAAGACAATTTTCAATTATTCATTACTCAAAATAAACGCTACCAACAGTTCAACCATGTCAAAACGTGGATGACACAGGGTTATGTGCTACATGTACTGTCATTACGCAATACATACATGTATGCAGGCACGAACCAGTAATTATCAAATAGGTAATTGCATGTACAAGTGGCCATGAAATTGTAAGTACATGTACATATGAAATTAATTGGTCATGGATGATCAAATAAAATAACAAGGCATGTGAGTTAACATGATGTAAAGTGGCACGTCATTAGTCATAATAACAAGCCAAACTGTATGACCTTTACCAATACTACTAATCATACCCCTACATACAGTTAGCTACTGGTCGGAAATGGACATCATTAAATGGGAGACTGTATATAATATATATTTTTCGACAGAGTCGTACACGCTCACTTTGTAGTAAGTAAGTGAATATGATTTAACATCGCCTTCAACACTATTTCAGTCATATCATGACATTTGGTTCCTATTCCTTTTCACACCCGGAAACCACACGGGTAGGGTCTTATTCCTTTTAACCCCCAGGACCCCCACATGGGGTCCTATAGACATTCTTCTGTTCTACCATGTCTATGGGATTTTCTTCTGCCTTTCTCATGGTTCTGCCCAGACCTGTTTGAGTGCTGAGTATTTCAGACAAAATATATATGTGCAAATCTAGCCAAATTTGTTTGAGCCCTATGCTTATAACATTCCAGAGAGTGACTGAGTGCCAGGTATTAATTAACTCCCACACCATGCACACAGCCTGGCCAGAACCATGCTTTCTGTTTATGGTGAGTTACATAACCAATGATGCTACATGTACCTCATCTATTTGACTGACAACAGATGATTTTAAACCAATGGAATGACATGAAATAAATTTCTCCTGATCAAAACTCCCCAAGCCCAGGATCCTTATTTAGTATGTGATTAGGTTAAACTTACATGTGTATACCATCTACAGAAGCTCTGAATTTAAGGTTACAGTATAATTTACATCAAAACATACTGAAACTACATAGCCAGGTTAAACTTTAAGGGATATTCTGCAGCAAGGTTCCAGCATGTACTGAAACCATGCTTGAAATTCATGCTGTGAATATGCTGGCACCATACTTGGAATCTGCTGCAATTCCATAAGCATGGACAAGGAAAGTGTGTCAGTGACTGGAGTCAGCTGTGTTGACTTTACAATCCTATCATGGTTGAATCCACGATATTTCGGCAGGCAACAAATTTGGGCAGTGGGCATTCTCTGAAACTATACACACACATATCATCATTGAGTGAAGAGAGTCAAAATTTGGCAGTCAAATTTAATTAATTTTGAAATTGAATGTAAGATTATAGGGTCAGACAGAATTGTACTATTTGCACACTAAAGATAAGTCTTTGCTTCCACTCAGCCTGTAGCAGTTATTCAGTCTCCTTTTTCATGCATGATGTTTTAGGAGTACTGCACTGCTCCCCCAGAAATTTAATCTGGCCCCCAATGCAATTCACCTTAATTTACTGTTCTACAACATCTCCCCGATTATGATATGATATCATTTTAATTTTAATTTCAAACTAGCAATCCAGAAAAATTACATCAGACATTATTATTAAGACATACTGAAGAGTGACTACGGCAATTGACTGCACTACATGTATACTCATGGTAAGAGAGAGAGAGAATTAAGGTTTAACATAACGTTCAGCAATATCAGACCTCTCAAGTTACACTTTTGGCATGAGATTTGAGTATATCGGCCCCGGGGATACGAGCCCCCCAAAATTGAGAATTTATAGGCGTCATTTCATACAATTTTTTCATTTTTGTTTCATATTACAGCCTACCATTATACATGTCACCCATTACGGAGGCAATAAATAGACACTTTACAACCAAGTCTAGGAAAATTTTGAAATTACCGACTCCTTTTTCTGCAAACTGGAGCAATTTTGAAGGATTACTGGTTATTTTAGAAATAATTTCATGAAAATGCCAAGATGCGTGAGATTTTGATACAGCTGCGTGAGAGAGATGCCAAATGCGTGAGTCTCACGCCAAATGCGTGAGGGTTGATGGGTCTGCAATATTTCAGCTGAAAAGCGAGGACTGCATATGGAGCATACATGTAGCTTGCATACATGTACATCCTGTTACATATATAGTTTCATATCTATGAAAATACTTGAGTGTTAAATACAGTACACTGTTGCAGCTTGCTAGTAGCTGACAGTACCCAGTACAGTAGTCAAATTTACTGGCAAATTTGTGCCTACATGTACATCAAAGTGTTTTTTAGTCTCTTAAAAACAATTTTTTTTTCAATTAATTAAAATTAAATCACAATTAAAATCAGACTCTGTTGTCACTGAAATTTATTTGGAAGTTTGTTTGTCAATCTTGCTGAAATGTCACAAGCCATATGTCACCTGCGGTAATGTCATGACACCATGATGGCTGCTCGAAGGATGAATACACATGAATAATGCACACAGAAAACTGTACAATCAGATGAAATTTCACTCAATATATGGATCACTGCATATGAATAAAGCATAAACTGTACTCAGCCAAACTACTGAAAAGGGCATAACTGCATGGCGATTGACAAATCTAATATATAGGGGAAACTCTGATCAAGTCACTATCAGTATACACCACGTGTAGGCATACATGTGAGCTGTGAACTAGATTATTCCAAAACAAAGTACCTACACATATATTCATCATCATGCAGGGTGTTAACCAGAATATACATGTAACATTGCCTGTCCAAATATCACATTTTGCCCGATTTGGACAATCTGATTCCTTGTTTTCCTGTCTCTCCCATAAAATTGTCCAATTTTTACCGGTCTAAATTTCAATTTTTCTGTCATATGGACAGTTGGACAGATCTCTGGCTATATAGCATGTATGGTGTGAAACAATTCTGAGACTTCTTGGAATTATGATTGGTGGGGGGGGGGGAACCAGTAACAATGCCTCTAATTGGATTTCTCGATTTTCTCTGTGTTCTGCATGTATATAGAACCGTTCAACAGGGCTTTGATATTGGGTCACTCAAGGTAGATGAAGACACATATTTGGGCTCAGTTCAACTCTATACAACTTTCAGCCTAAAACATAAGTTCTCTCTATTAGTGGTCATACACTGTGTCCATGTTGTAAGCTGGTCATCCAATAACTTAGCGAATATTCTACATTATGGGAGGGTTGTAAACAATGGGAGAGTTAATTATAATTTATTTACATATTTGAAAAAATGTACAGGAACATAAATAAACATGGACCATAAAATATGCACATATTAAAATAGTTACAAATATGATAGACCTGACCAGTCACGACCCAAGATGGCAAGATGTCTTTCCTCTTCATAAGGCATTGCAGGACAAGTACATGCATGCAGCAAGCGAATCAGTGACATTTCCCCAACTGACATTCTCCCCACCGATATCTTCTCCATTGACATTTTCCCCACCCCAATACATGTATTGTGAAATGTTGTAAATTCAATTAAAAACACAAATGCCCTAGTTGGAAAACTAGGACTGCATGTGATGTCCGGAATGAATCAGTGGGTTGTATTCTGTTTTTATGACTAATCTTATATACTAGACATGAATCCAGGGCATTTCCCCCAGTGGACATTTCCCCCAGCGGACATTTCTCCCATGGACATTTCCCCCAGTGGGCATTTCCCCCAGTGGACATTTCCCCCAGTGGACATTTCCCCCACTCTATATTTTTAGGTTACATGTATTTTGAACATAGTTTTCAAATAATACACAGTATATAGCAGAATCATACAGTCTTATAGCACATTTTAAAAAAGTTTTACGAGAAAGCACGTTATATATTATACAGCACATTTTTAAACAATATAATAGATCACATAGCCATAACATATAAATTCATTTTAACATTTTAAGAAAACATTATATCACAAAATAAAAAATGTATTTTTAAACAATATAATTTTGTTCTATTTTTTACCTCAGTTTTCACTTTAGTTCAATTTTATTCTTATCAAATGGCTTCATGACACCGATCCACGAACAGTTAACGTTATGCTTTTTTCATGTATACATCATTTATATTGTTTTAAAATGTGCTATAAGACTATGATACTGATACTGTGTATATGTATAATATTTTATCACTATGTGACTCATTTATCGCAAAACATATGTGGAAATCCTTATATAGAAAATAAACAAATATATAACATAATTTGTGTTATTGATAAATTATTTAAAAGCTATGTTCAAAATAACCTAAAAATATAGGGTGGAGGAAATGTCCACTGGGGGAAATGTCCACTGGGGGAAATGCCCACTGGGGGGAAATGCCCATGAGGGAAATGTCCGCTGGGGGAAATGTCCGTACACCACTAGGAATACATGTATACTAAAGAATTAAACTCCAATCAATGAGCTTGATTTTCTTTCCCATTTTTATTTTAAAAAAAAGCAATTCATCTTCCCTTTGTTCACTCATCACGTTTGAGTTGAAATAAGTCTTGAAGGGTGAGTGAGAGAATAGAATTTAACGTCGCCTTCAACAATATTTCAGCTATATCACGACGAACCAACTAAGCACCACCCAGCCACCCTATAAAACACTGAGGACAGCGCACAAGTCAGAGACAGGACGCTTTACATCATGTACATGGTGCAATAAATGACAAATGATATTATGTACAGTGCTGGACATGATCATCAAGTTCCTGTTGCTTCTCAGCAAAATGCATTGAAGCAACAAGAACCTGAAGTTGAACCCACTCAACCACCCGCAGTTTTGAATTTAATCACTCAATCCCTTTCAGCTTATAGTATTAATAGTTGTTGCTTATCTTCCTGTGATGAAGAGGTCAATCCCTCTCAGCTTGTATGATAGCAGTGGTATAGTACTATCACATATTATGCTTGGCAGGGCTGCGCGCCCAGAGTTGTAATTGGCTGCCTTGGTTTAAATATAGTTTATTCATCTTGATGAAAGGGGAGCGCATTAAGAAAGCTTATTATTGCGTCTCCCCAGTACAAAAGTATTTTTACATCAACCAAATAACAAGTATTGATAAAAAACAAATAAAGAAAGAAAACTGGCTGCCTTATGAATGTAATTGTTTTAGTATAGTTTTATAATAAATTTCTATGAATAAAGTCTCCCCAGTACAAAAGTATTTTTACATCAACCAAACAACAAGTATTGATAAAAAACAAATAAAGAAAATTGGCTGCCTTATGAATGTAATTGTTTTAGTATAGTTTTATAATAAATTTTTATGGCAATAAAATTTATTATTTCGCCAATCCAGTGGTTCATTTTAATAGTACATTTACTATCACATAGATGCTGAACCATTTCAAATATCAGCGTGCATGCTATGTGGGTACTGGTGCATAGAAAAGACAAATTTTCGCTTACGATTTCTTTTCTGTCAAATTTCCATGATACGCAACTGGATCCACATTCCACAATGGTGGGGAAAATGTTGGGTGGGAGTAATGTTGTTTAGGGAAATGTCGGTGGGGAAAATTGTCAGTGGGGAGAATGTCGGGTGGGGATATTGTTGTTGGGGGAAATGTCGGTGAGGAAAATTGTCAGTGGGGAGAATGTCGGGTGGGGATAATGATATTGGGCAACATTGTCGGTGGGGAGAATGCCAATACCCTGCAGCGAGTCAATCAGATCATACATGTACCTCAACTAATACACAACCTTGAAAGCCAAATAAATTGTTACAGTATTGTTGTGGCAGGGGGTTGAACAAGTTGCGTTGTCCTCCATGTCCTCCCTAATAACTATTTGTAAATGAACTGTCCAATCATTGCTTTAAGATAAACAGGTGGATTAAATGTTTTAGTCAATTAGTGGTGTGAAAAAGTTGCACATGTTGTCTAGACTTTTATAGAAGATTTGCCATATGGTATGCAAAAGTGCTAAATATGCTTGTAAAATGCATTTGTTAGTACCGGTAATAAATTGGTGACTTACTACTAGAAACTAATTTTATTTGTAACGAGAGATCCTGAAGGATCTTGGCGCCCACCATTGTCCGATAATTGTAAGCTAATGACAAGAGGATCTTTTTGTCCATTGTTACTAAGACGATGGAGTTGTAATTTTGTTTACAGAATTTCGAATCTGAGTGAAAAAGATCGAAAAAGGGACACTGGAAAACACCAAGATATAATCTTTCTAAGTTTCACGAGTTTCAAGATTTCTAGAAACTGTACTTATGTCGGTTGTTATAGTACAAGATAAATGAGCAAAGTTAGTATAAAAGTGAATGTACATGTACGGCGGATCCTTCGTCTTCATTTTGTAGTATTTTTATTTTATTTATTTTTTGTACGGGTCATCATTGGGTACTGGAAGCGAAGAAAAATCTCTTTGACACTTTGGCATACTTAAGATTTCATAATTACGAATGAATGCTAATTCTGTTCGGTTTACTGGACTAGTTTGAGATATCTCTTTTAAGATACCATGCTCGAAAATAGTAAGATGGTACAATACTTAATACTGAAGGGATCCGGTCCGCGCAGTACTGTTGAAACTTCAAATTTGAAAGTGTCTGAATCCTGATTATCTCCCTTGGATCGAAACATGCAGTAGTCTACAGTTGTCGAGTTGTGACATTGTGTCACAAGAGTGACGTCCCTTCATGTAGCTGACCCGCCGGCAGATGAAAGGGTGGGGCAATTCACTTGCAACTGCATGGACTAAAGAAAACTGATTTAAAATTTGAAGAAATACATTTTAATTCCGAATTATTTGAACTCCTGGATATGGAAGGTGAAGATACGGATATTCTCTATAGTCAATATATAGAATATGCACCACCGTTTGATCCGTCGACTCTTGTGATGCAACAACTGTCACAACTCGGGAATACCGTATTAATTGGATTTTCGAATCGGACCAAAAAGGCATCTTGCACAACTAGGCCCCATGTGGGATCTTGCACAAGTGGGCCACAAGGGGAATCTGTGTACCAAATTTGAGGAAGATCCATGCAGTACTTCTTGAGAAATCACGATAAAGTTTCATTGGGAAATCCAAGATGGGCGCCTGGTGGCCATACTGGATTTTCGAATCGGACCAGAAAAGGTATCTTGCACAAAACTAGGCGACACGGGGAACCTGTGTACCAAATTTGACAAAGATTCCATGTAGTAGTTCCTGAGAAATCGCAGTAGGCCTGATGGACATATTGGATTTTGGAATCGGACCAGAAAAGGTATGTTGCACAACTGGACCACAAGGGCAACCTGTCTACCCAATTTGAGAAAGATCCAGGCAGTACTTCCTGAGAAATCACTATAACAAAGTTTCATGGGGAAATCTCAGATGGCCGCCTGGTGGCCATATTGGATTTTCAATTGAACCGAAAAAGGTACCTTGCACAACTAGATCATAAGGTGAACCTGTGTACCAAATTTGAGAAAGATCCATGCAGTACTTACTGAGAAATCGCGGTAACAAGGTTTCATGGGAAAATCCAAGATGGCTGCCTGGTGGCCATATTGAATTTTCGAATCGGACCAGAAAGGGTTTCTTGCACAACTATAGACCCCAAGGGGAACCTGTGTACCAAATTTGAAAAAGATCCATGCAGTAGTTCCTGAGAAATCGTGGTAACAAGGTTTCATGGGGAAATCCAAGATGGTTGCCTGGTGGCCATATTGGATTTTCGAATCGGACCAGAAAAGGTTTCTTGCACAACTAGACCCCTAGGGGAACCTGTGTATCAAATTTGAAAAAGATTCATGCAGTAGTTCCTGAGAAATCGCGGTAACAAGGTATCATAGGGAAATCCAAGATGGCTGCCTGGTGGCCATATTGGATTTTCGAATCGGACCAGAAAGGGTTTCTTGCACAACTAGATCATAAGGTGAACCTGTGTACCAAATTTGAGAAAGATCCATGCAGTACTTCCTGAGAAATCGCGGTAACAAGGTTTCATGGGGAAATCCAAGATGGCTGCCTGGTGGCCATATTGGATTTTCGAATCGGACCAGAAAAGGTTTCTTGCACAACTAGATCCCTAGGGGAACCTGTGTATCAAATTTGAAAAAGATCCATGCAGTAGTTCCTGAGAAATCGCGGTAACAAGGTATCATGGGGAAATCCAACATGGCTGCCTGGTGGCCATATTGGATTTTCGAATTGGACCAGTGGGTTTCTTGCACAACTAGGTCATAAGGTGAACCTGTGTACCAAATTTGAGAAAGATCCATGCAGTACTTCCTGAGAAATCGCGATAACAAGGTTTCATGGGGAAATCCAAGATGGCTGCCTGGTGGCCATATTGGATTTTCGAATCGGACCAGAAAGGGTTTCTTGCACAACTAGACCCCAAGGGGAACCTGTGTACCAAATTTGAAAAAGATCCATGCAGTAGTTCCTGAGAAATCACGGTAACAAGGTTTCATGGGGAAATCCAAGATGGCTGCCTGGTGGCCATATTGGACTTTCGAATCGGACCAGAAAAGGTTTCTTGCACAACTAGACAACTAGGGGAACCTGTGTATCAAATTTGAAAAAGATCCATGCAGTTGTTCCTGAGAAATCGCGGTAATAAGGTATCATGGGGAAATCCAAGATGGCTGCCTGGTGGCCATATTGGATTTTCGAATTGGACCAGAAAGGGTTTCTTGCACAACTAGATCATAAGGTGAACCTGTGTACCAAATTTGAGAAAGATCCATGCAGTACTTCCTGAGAAATCGCGGTAACAAGGTTTCATGGGGAAATCCAAGATGGCTGCCTGGTGGCCATATTGGATTTTCGAATCGGACCAGAAAGGGTTTCTTGCACAACTAGACCCCAAGGGGAACCTGTGTACCAAATTTGAAAAAGATCCATGCAGTAGTTCCTGAGAAATCGCGGTAACAAGGTTTCATGGGGAAATCCAAGATGGCTGCCTGGTGGCCATATTGGATTTTCGAATCGGACCAGAAAAGGTTTCTTGCACAACTAGACCCCAAGGGGAACCTGTGTACCAAATTTGAAAAAGATCCATGCAGTAGTTCCTGAGAAATCGCGGTAACAAGAATTGTTTACGGACGGACGACGGACCACGGACGAAAAGTGATTTGAACAGCCCACCATCTGGTGATGGTGGGCTAAAAATGTATGTGGGAAGATATCCATGTCAACTGTCAATGTGGGGAATTGCCTCATGTGGGGAATTGTCAATGTGGGTAAATGTGGGGAACCATCTTGTGGGGAACTGTCTGCACCTCCATATAACCATATCCATACCTTACCTGTACTGATGCTTTATCGTACATTGTAAGTTTCTCTCAGTGTTTCCGTATCTGCCTGTTTCAATCTCCAGTCTACATGAGCAAATCCCAATATTAGTCAATGATTGTCTGCAGATTTCGTCTTTATACATGTATGTTACACATAGTTAGCGATAGTCAGATTGGTATACAATGTATATGCTTATAGTGGAGTAACTTTTCATATTCACATTGTATGTACTGTTTTAAATTGTCTTTTGTTTGTGTTCCTGTTTGCCTGAATGAAGTGGCAAACATGCAGTACAGAACCAAACTTGCAAAACAGGCCCAAACATGCAGAACAGACTCATTGATTGCTGATAAGACATGGTAGCATGCCATGCCAGATAAGTAAACAATGACAGTTAAGACAATAAAACATCAATATACTGATTGGTATAAATAACTAAGTAATCACCATCTACTAATGTATGGTAACTCCAAATGAAGTAAAGCCATTATGTGAATCAACATAATCCCTAACTTGCACAAAATTCAAGTTAATCCTTTAAACTGATAGCATTGCCAGGTGCATTGAGACCGCTCATTTTCCTAATCTCTTTAACATATGATAAATATCGATCAAGTCATCCAACTACGTACTCCAAGAAAGGACAAATGACCAATCCTCATTTTGCTCATACTTATAATAATTTTGTCAACTTCAGTCAGAAAAAAGACCAGTTATCATTGATTAAAAACATTTCCAAGGCTAGGAAAGATATATATGAATGACCACTGTAAACCACTGTCTAAATGCACCTGCGGAACAGCTCCATAGTTAACAGATTAACTTGGATTTTTGCAAGTCCTGGATCAACAGCTCCAGTATGTTCAGTATATATACATGTATGTAAAAACCCAAACAGTTGGGCTTGCTCAGGTTACACTGCCAGACCATGTTGGAAGTGGAACATGAACACATGCTGTTTCATGGGTATTGTGACCTTGAACTTTGACCCTGTGAACTCAAAATCATAGGCTTCTTTGGATTCACATAGGCAAATTGACACATGCACCTCCAAGACTGCTGTTAGCATATTCAGATATCCTCCAGATTTTGAAGGATGAGCATTACAGAAGAACAGACAAATATTTATTTATTTATTTATTGTACTTTAGCATGATGACAACATTACATGCAAGGGTAGCCCAAACAGGTGGCGAACACCTATACTAGTTGGGCTCCCGATAACAAAAAAACAATATGTACATGAAGCGCAAACGTAATAAAATTGAAATAAACATAAAACTAGGATTAGTATTTAAGACAGAAAGATAAAAATGATAAACTATAGCATATGGTACCGTGGCATGCAGATAAAAACATGTACACATGAGATACACATAAAAATATAACGATTTAAAACAAGAGAACTAAAATACTAAGAAAGCACAGGAAAGTGTAACATGGAAAAATATCACAGTTGGGAATCAGCCGAGTCTACATGACGAGCATCGACAAAAGGAAGTCCAGGTACAAGTGTTGTTAACATTAAAATTGGATATTGTTTTCTGGGCATAAAATTTCTTGACCCGGCGTCTAAAACAATCTACAGTCAAGGACACATCCTGGATGTCACTCGGTAAAAGGTTCCATAAAGTAATACTTCTCATGTAAAATGACGACTTGAACGATTCAGTTTTACAAAGCACTATCCTAAGAGAATTCTGCCGATTCGACCTCAAATTTTTCACATTATTGTTAAAATATACAGACTCGGGAATATACAAATTGCAAAATCATAACACTTTGGGAATATAGTCCTAGCATAGAGAGAACTGTAAAAGGAACTACTTAATCTGGGTTATTCTAGGACCTGCCATTTACTATTAAAGTGCAAACTACTAACCAAACAGATTAATTATGGTTAACAACCACTTTGTTGTTTCTATTTAGTTATGAACATCGTTTTCCAATGAAAATGACCTTTCAGTGAAAAGGGAGGGTGCCAAAAGAAGTTCCTTCCTTGTCAGCACTGGGATGGACCCATGAGTATACTGCGGAAGTAGAACAAGAGTTCCAGAACTAGAGTCCAAGTTACTTTCATATGTTTCTGGACTCTGCCACTACATAGAAAGTATATGTAATTCATTGGCAAACTCAGAACTGTTGTTTGACCAGTAACAGATGGATGGTTGGAGAGATGAATGACAGATTTGGAACGGCTCCTTGTGTAAACCGTAAAGTTCCATAACCATATTAAAGGAATAGACAACATTTGGCAAACGTAAACTGCGACTGAAAGAACAATCCAAACAGTGCCCAAAAATATTTTTTTCCTATTTTTGAGATTCTTTCTAACGAAGAAAAATACTCTCAAACTTTGAGAAAATGACCAGATGTGTTGAATGAAGGGAGCCGCCATCTTTATGGTTAACCAATGAGCGGCCGAGTGATATTCACGTGACAACTAGCTCATGACGTCAAAGGGCCTCTCTGCTGTTAGAGAGCAAACATGGCAGCAAGTGATTTTCAACTTTTTCCAAGGGTCCGACGCCTTGCATTTCCGGGAGCTTTAACCTGACTGATGACAATGGCTGGCTGGGCCAAACCATGCTTTCAGCTACGCTGATTGGGATCAGTGTCAAGGGATACAAGAAGTGCCAGGCGTGTTCGAGCCCATTGAAGACGATCTACCGTAGAAATCGGTCGAGGATGCATGTAGCGTAGAAGCCGGCCGGGTCGCGGATTTCGTTTAATCGGCTCTGCTGTGAGATGTCCTGTTAGGAAACGATCAGATGAGCACATGTGCAAGTGCTGACATTAGCTGACAATGATTTATTCCATAAACTTTCTCAGGTAAATTTTCTCGCACGCTAGATATTTGGGTGGGTGTTTAACGGCCGTGTCATGCTGAACAGTTTCTTTGGGTAACAGTTCAACGGTGAGAAAAATCTACGGACAATCTTTTCCCTGAGAAACAGCCCTCCAGCTAAGGCAGATTTAGTTTCGTTTTCTGGCTGAGTGCCGGTCTTTGTTGAGGCTCGATTCTTTGAATTGGTAACACAGAAATCAGAATTATTCCCATTCTCGGTTGAATGTCTGTTAGACAAGGGTATCCCAGCAGCCTTTGCGGCGCTCCCTGACAACTACCGCGTGGGCTAAAGAAAAGCATAGCGACGTATTCACTTAGCCCAGGCAGACCGCGCTTCTCGCCGTTAAATCGTATTTCCTCGACGTTTGCGGCTGGTAATCGTTTGGAATCTATGAGATATTATTAATAAGGTAACATTTAACAGCTGAAAGGATCAATTGTGTGGTAAAGACTCCAGGAAAGAGTAATAAACAGCTCTAAATAACCCACAACAGTGAGCTACAGGGTGCTTACCCAGCCGTTAAAATCCTGGGGTTAACACAGCGGCAACACCGTTATTGTCGGCATATAGCACGGATAATCTGTTTTAATTTTCCCCCATAAAGCTGTTAATTATCCATATTCAATGATTGACTTATTAAATGATTGACTTATTGATCATGAAATGGTAAATAACGCAGATATATACTTGTAGCAAAATTCCTTCACGGTTATGGATAGTCTGTGTTACTGGGTTTTTTCCCCTGCTTCTATAAAGCTGTTCATTATCCAGATTTAATGATTGACTTAATGATCAGGAAATGGTAAATAACGCAGATATATACTTGTTTGAGCAAAATTCCTTCGGTTATATATAAACTGAGTTTTCATGACAATCTCAGACCATATTTACAACTAGCACGATGAGTTACGAATATTCAGATAATCTGTCAGGTGAGGCAAAGACAAGATATCAGTCAAAACTCTCGCTTGTCGGTTTGGATAAATGCCCTTACAAGTTACCAGCTGATGGAACCAGACCATCATCAGGTCTATTAACAAAACTAAATCACTGTAGTTTGCCACACTTATCTTTTCCACACCTACATGTATTAATACCTATGACAATGAACTGTTCACCAAATCCCACAAGAGATATATTATAGATTACAGGGCAGAAAAAAAGTAACCTTGGATGAGATCCCCTCTCATGTGTAAATCATGGTTGGCAATAATGCTGCATTAAAAGCTGACGCGTCGAGTGGAGGACATGCGCGTACCTCATACGCGACTACTTCATGACTGCGCATATAGTACTTACAGCGAAAGGTTTCTGTGCCAGTGATGAACCCCTACTGATAGTTCCGTGATGTATTCACACTACATAAATCACACCTGTCAGAAGTCAGTCTGATTGATTGATTCGCAGTCTGTTGAAAATGTGATTTAAATTGATTTTCACAATTACATGTACCGGTACTATGATTAGATTATCGAACCGGATATTCTCTATAGTCAATATATAGAATATGCACCACCGTTTGATCCGTCGACTCTTGTGATGCAACAACTGTCACAACTCGGGAATACCGTATTAATTGGATTTTCGAATCGGACCAAAAAGGCATCTTGCACAACTAGGCTGCACAACTGTGGGATCTTCCACAAGTGGGCCACAAGGGGAATCTGTGTACCAAATTTGAGGAAGATCCATGCAGTACTTCTTGAGAAATCACGATAAAGTTTCATTGGGAAATCCAAGATGGGCGCCTGGTGGCCATACTGGATTTTCGAATCGGACCAGAAAAGGTATCTTGCACAAAACTAGGCGACACGGGGAACCTGTGTACCAAATTTGACAAAGATTCCATGTAGTAGTTCCTGAGAAATCGCAGTAGGCCTGATGGACATATTGGATTTTGGAATCGGACCAGAAAAGGTATGTTGCACAACTGGACCACAAGGGCAACCTGTCTACCCAATTTGAGAAAGATCCAGGCAGTACTTCCTGAGAAATCACTATAACAAAGTTTCATGGGGAAATCTCAGATGGCCGCCTGGTGGCCATATTGGATTTTCAATTGAACCGAAAAAGGTACCTTGCACAACTAGATCATAAGGTGAACCTGTGTACCAAATTTGAGAAAGATCCATGCAGTACTTACTGAGAAATCGCGGTAACAAGGTTTCATGGGAAAATCCAAGATGGCTGCCTGGTGGCCATATTGAATTTTCGAATCGGACCAGAAAGGGTTTCTTGCACAACTATAGACCCCAAGGGGAACCTGTGTACCAAATTTGAAAAAGATCCATGCAGTAGTTCCTGAGAAATCGTGGTAACAAGGTTTCATGGGGAAATCCAAGATGGTTGCCTGGTGGCCATATTGGATTTTCGAATCGGACCAGAAAAGGTTTCTTGCACAACTAGACCCCTAGGGGAACCTGTGTATCAAATTTGAAAAAGATTCATGCAGTAGTTCCTGAGAAATCGCGGTAACAAGGTATCATAGGGAAATCCAAGATGGCTGCCTGGTGGCCATATTGGATTTTCGAATCGGATCAGAAAGGGTTTCTTGCACACCTAGATCATAAGGTGAACCTGTGTACCAAATTTGAGAAAGATCCATGCAGTACTTCCTGAGAAATCGCGGTAACAAGGTTTCATGGGGAAATCCAAGATGGCTGCCTGGTGGCCATATTGGATTTTCGAATCGGACCAGAAAAGGTTTCTTGCACAACTAGATCCCTAGGGGAACCTGTGTATCAAATTTGAAAAAGATCCATGCAGTAGTTCCTGAGAAATCGCGGTAACAAGGTATCATGGGGAAATCCAACATGGCTGCCTGGTGGCCATATTGGATTTTCGAATTGGACCAGTGGGTTTCTTGCACAACTAGGTCATAAGGTGAACCTGTGTACCAAATTTGAGAAAGATCCATGCAGTACTTCCTGAGAAATCGCGATAACAAGGTTTCATGGGGAAATCCAAGATGGCTGCCTGGTGGCCATATTGGATTTTCGAATCGGACCAGAAAGGGTTTCTTGCACAACTAGACCCCAAGGGGAACCTGTGTACCAAATTTGAAAAAGATCCATGCAGTAGTTCCTGAGAAATCACGGTAACAAGGTTTCATGGGGAAATCCAAGATGGCTGCCTGGTGGCCATATTGGACTTTCGAATCGGACCAGAAAAGGTTTCTTGCACAACTAGACAACTAGGGGAACCTGTGTATCAAATTTGAAAAAGATCCATGCAGTTGTTCCTGAGAAATCGCGGTAATAAGGTATCATGGGGAAATCCAAGATGGCTGCCTGGTGGCCATATTGGATTTTCGAATTGGACCAGAAAGGGTTTCTTGCACAACTAGATCATAAGGTGAACCTGTGTACCAAATTTGAGAAAGATCCATGCAGTACTTCCTGAGAAATCGCGGTAACAAGGTTTCATGGGGAAATCCAAGATGGCTGCCTAGTGGCCATATTGGATTTTCGAATCGGACCAGAAAGGGTTTCTTGCACAACTAGACCCCAAGGGGAACCTGTGTACCAAATTTGAAAAAGATCCATGCAGTAGTTCCTGAGAAATCGCGGTAACAAGCTTTCATGGGGAAATCCAAGATGGCTGCCTGGTGGCCATATTGGATTTTCGAATCGGGCCAGGAAAGGTTTCTTGCACAACTAGACCTCAAGGGGAACCTGTGTACCAAATTTGAAAAAGATCCATGCAGTAGTTCCTGAGAAATCGCGGTAACAAGAATTGTTTACGGACGGACGACGGACCACGGACGAAAAGTGATTTGAACAGCCCACCATCTGGTGATGGTGGGCTAAAAATGTATGTGGGAAGATATCCATGTCAACTGTCAATGTGGGGAATTGCCTCATGTGGGGAATTGTCAATGTGGGTAAATGTGGGGAACCATCTTGTGGGGAACTGTCTGCACCTCCATATAACCATATCCATACCTTACCTGTACTGATGCTTTATCGTACATTGTAAGTTTCTCTCAGTGTTTCCGTATCTGCCTGTTTCAATCTCCAGTCTACATGAGCAAATCCCAATATTAGTCAATGATTGTCTGCAGATTTCGTCTTTATACATGTATGTTACACATAGTTAGCGATAGTCAGATTGGTATACAATGTATATGCTTATAGTGGAGTAACTTTTCATATTCACATTGTATGTACTGTTTTAAATTGTCTTTTGTTTGTGTTCCTGTTTGCCTGAATGAAGTGGCAAACATGCAGTACAGAACCAAACTTGCAAAACAGGCCCAAACATGCAGAACAGACATGACAGACTCATTGATTGCTGATAAGACATGGTAGCATGCCATGCCAGATAAGTAAACAATGACAGTTAAGACAATAAAACATCAATATACTGATTGGTATAAATAACTAAGTAATCACCATCTACTAATGTATGGTAACTCCAAATGAAGTAAAGCCATTATGTGAATCAACATAATCCCTAACTTGCACAAAATTCAAGTTAATCCTTTAAACTGATAGCATTGCCAGGTGCATTGAGACCGCTCATTTTCCTAATCTCTTTAACATATGATAAATATCGATCAAGTCATCCAACTACGTACTCCAAGAAAGGACAAATGACCAATCCTCATTTTGCTCATACTTATAATAATTTTGTCAACTTCAGTCAGAAAAAAGACCAGTTATCATTGATTAAAAACATTTCCAAGGCTAGGAAAGATATATATGAATGACCACTGTAAACCACTGTCTAAATGCACCTGCGGAACAGCTCCATAGTTAACAGATTAACTTGGATTTTTGCAAGTCCTGGATCAACAGCTCCAGTATGTTCAGTATATATACATGTATGTAAAAACCCAAACAGTTGGGCTTGCTCAGGTTACACTGCCAGACCATGTTGGAAGTGGAACATGAACACATGCTGTTTCATGGGTATTGTGACCTTGAACTTTGACCCTGTGAACTCAAAATCATAGGCTTCTTTGGATTCACATAGGCAAATTGACACATGCACCTCCAAGACTGCTGTTAGCATATTCAGATATCCTCCAGATTTTGAAGGATGAGCATTACAGAAGAACAGACAAATATTTATTTATTTATTTATTGTACTTTAGCATGATGACAACATTACATGCAAGGGTAGCCCAAACAGGTGGCGAACACCTATACTAGTTGGGCTCCCGATAACAAAAAACAATATGTACATGAAGCGCAAACGTAATAAAATTGAAATAAACATAAAACTAGGATTAGTATTTAAGACAGAAAGATAAAAATGATAAACTATAGCATATGGTACCGTGGCATGCAGATAAAAACATGTACACATGAGATACACATAAAAATATAACGATTTAAAACAAGAGAACTAAAATACTAAGAAAGCACAGGAAAGTGTAACATGGAAAGATATCACAGTTGGGAATCAGCCGAGTCTACATGACGAGCATCGACAAAAGGAAGTCCAGGTACAAGTGTTGTTAACATTAAAATTGGATATTGTTTTCTGGGCATAAAATTTCTTGACCCGGCGTCTAAAACAATCTACAGTCAAGGACACATCCTGGATGTCACTCGGTAAAAGGTTCCATAAAGTAATACTTCTCATGTAAAATGACGACTTGAACGATTCAGTTTTACAAAGCACTATCCTAAGAGAATTCTGCCGATTCGACCTCAAATTTTTCACATTATTGTTAAAATATACAGACTCGGGAATATACAAATTGCAAAATCATAACACTTTGGGAATATAGTCCTAGCATAGAGAGAACTGTAAAAGGAACTACTTAATCTGGGTTATTCTAGGACCTGCCATTTACTATTAAAGTGCAAACTACTAACCAAACAGATTAATTATGGTTAACAACCACTTTGTTGTTTCTATTTAGTTATGAACATCGTTTTCCAATGAAAATGACCTTTCAGTGAAAAGGGAGGGTGCCAAAAGAAGTTCCTTCCTTGTCAGCACTGGGATGGACCCATGAGTATACTGCGGAAGTAGAACAAGAGTTCCAGAACTAGAGTCCAAGTTACTTTCATATGTTTCTGGACTCTGCCACTACATAGAAAGTATATGTAATTCATTGGCAAACTCAGAACTGTTGTTTGACCAGTAACAGATGGATGGTTGGAGAGATGAATGACAGATTTGGAACGGCTCCTTGTGTAAACCGTAAAGTTCCATAACCATATTAAAGGAATAGACAACATTTGGCAAACGTAAACTGCGACTGAAAGAACAATCCAAACAGTGCCCAAAAATATTTTTTTCCTATTTTTGAGATTCTTTCTAACGAAGAAAAATACTCTCAAACTTTGAGAAAATGACCAGATGTGTTGAATGAAGGGAGCCGCCATCTTTATGGTTAACCAATGAGCGGCCGAGTGATATTCACGTGACAACTAGCTCATGACGTCAAAGGGCCTCTCTGCTGTTAGAGAGCAAACATGGCAGCAAGTGATTTTCAACTTTTTCCAAGGGTCCGACGCCTTGCATTTCCGGGAGCTTTAACCTGACTGATGACAATGGCTGGCTGGGCCAAACCATGCTTTCAGCTACGCTGATTGGGATCAGTGTCAAGGGATACAAGAAGTGCCAGGCGTGTTCGAGCCCATTGAAGACGATCTACCGTAGAAATCGGTCGAGGATGCATGTAGCGTAGAAGCCGGCCGGGTCGCGGATTTCGTTTAATCGGCTCTGCTGTGAGATGTCCTGTTAGGAAACGATCAGATGAGCACATGTGCAAGTGCTGACATTAGCTGACAATGATTTATTCCATAAACTTTCTCAGGTAAATTTTCTCGCACGCTAGATATTTGGGTGGGTGTTTAACGGCCGTGTCATGCTGAACAGTTTCTTTGGGTAACAGTTCAACGGTGAGAAAAATCTACGGACAATCTTTTCCCTGAGAAACAGCCCTCCAGCTAAGGCAGATTTAGTTTCGTTTTCTGGCTGAGTGCCGGTCTTTGTTGAGGCTCGATTCTTTGAATTGGTAACACAGAAATCAGAATTATTCCCATTCTCGGTTGAATGTCTGTTAGACAAGGGTATCCCAGCAGCCTTTGCGGCGCTCCCTGACAACTACCGCGTGGGCTAAAGAAAAGCATAGCGACGTATTCACTTAGCCCAGGCAGACCGCGCTTCTCGCCGTTAAATCGTATTTCCTCGACGTTTGCGGCTGGTAATCGTTTGGAATCTATGAGATATTATTAATAAGGTAACATTTAACAGCTGAAAGGATCAATTGTGTGGTAAAGACTCCAGGAAAGAGTAATAAACAGCTCTAAATAACCCACAACAGTGAGCTACAGGGTGCTTACCCAGCCGTTAAAATCCTGGGGTTAACACAGCGGCAACACCGTTATTGTCGGCATATAGCACGGATAATCTGTTTTAATTTTCCCCCATAAAGCTGTTAATTATCCATATTCAATGATTGACTTATTAAATGATTGACTTATTGATCATGAAATGGTAAATAACGCAGATATATACTTGTAGCAAAATTCCTTCACGGTTATGGATAGTCTGTGTTACTGGGTTTTTTCCCCTGCTTCTATAAAGCTGTTCATTATCCAGATTTAATGATTGACTTAATGATCAGGAAATGGTAAATAACGCAGATATATACTTGTTTGAGCAAAATTCCTTCGGTTATATATAAACTGAGTTTTCATGACAATCTCAGACCATATTTACAACTAGCACGATGAGTTACGAATATTCAGATAATCTGTCAGGTGAGGCAAAGACAAGATATCAGTCAAAACTCTCGCTTGTCGGTTTGGATAAATGCCCTTACAAGTTACCAGCTGATGGAACCAGACCATCATCAGGTCTATTAACAAAACTAAATCACTGTAGTTTGCCACACTTATCTTTTCCACACCTACATGTATTAATACCTATGACAATGAACTGTTCACCAAATCCCACAAGAGATATATTATAGATTACAGGGCAGAAAAAAAGTAACCTTGGATGAGATCCCCTCTCATGTGTAAATCATGGTTGGCAATAATGCTGCATTAAAAGCTGACGCGTCGAGTGGAGGACATGCGCGTACCTCATACGCGACTACTTCATGACTGCGCATATAGTACTTACAGCGAAAGGTTTCTGTGCCAGTGATGAACCCCTACTGATAGTTCCGTGATGTATTCACACTACATAAATCACACCTGTCAGAAGTCAGTCTGATTGATTGATTCGCAGTCTGTTGAAAATGTGATTTAAATTGATTTTCACAATTACATGTACCGGTACTATGATTAGATTATCGAACCTGCTAAAATAGTCTGGTGTCTGCACTGAACAGCTGCAATAACAGGGATACACAGCTTTTGTTAAAAAAAATACAAGTCCGTCGATAAAGCCTGACACAAGGACACACTTCCAGCCACGTCCACGTCAACATTTTACATGTTTTATGTCCAATATACATTGTACACATGTACGAATATATAACAGCTACAAGGCATATTCTATTATACGGTGAGCCCTCTAATAATTCAGTCACATGTTCAGCGAAATTTCTCATCAATAAATTGAGAATGAAATATCCCTCAAAAGCCTACACTTTGGATACGAAGTTTTCTCCTATCTTTTAATATGCGATTTGTGCAATTATCTCTGTTGCCAGAAATTGGTATGATGAAGGACCCATCTTTTGTAGCAGATGTATGCAGTGAAAATATAAGGAAAGAAATTGAATGTTGACCATGTTAATTTGTTTTCCAGATAGCATGAAGAGAGCACATTTTGGACTGAACCCTAAAATTCCATTTGAATCCATGTTATTTCTTAGATTCTCTCATTACACGAAAATGATATTTATATAAACATGGGGCTCTGCCTGATAAATCGAGCCCTTTTGGGGTTGCAATTCATTGAGGGGTGGCAGAATTACAAAAACATTGCAGATTACAAACAAATGTCAACTTTTTTTATTGCTTGTATTTTTGGAATATAGGCCTATTTGTCACCAAATATATTGCATAGGCCTCATACATGATGTATATGTGATCAAAAAATTTAACCACCCACCTGGGATTATTTCATCTCCATTGTTAAAATATTGGAAGTTATAGCGTCATGCAAGTCCTGACCGCATGTCAGACATTTTGACAGCCTGGTTCCGATACTGCGTTGTGCGTATTATAGGGCCTGCGAGTGCCCGATATGACAGGAAGCTGATGAAACAGTTTTTGAGCGGGATCGTATCATATGACGATGCAAGGCTGACGACTGATTTCCATAGGACATTCCTGTGCGCCGTGTGCGTCGGACACTGACAATTTTGAGCAAAAGACTCATGTTTTACAGATTTTTTTATTGAAGTTGCGGGCGAATTCTGAGATTTATAGGTGAGAGCGTGAGATTGAAGCCCAATGCGTGAGTCTCATGCCGAATGCGGAAGGGAATGTGGAAGTATGTCAGGCTAGCCTCAGAGCTTATCTGAAATGAGGATGGGGATTCTTCATGATGGGAAGGAGTGTGGTGGGAAGCCGGTTCACCATTGCATGTACTAGCTTGTAGCTAGTGGGAATTTCCCTTTAGCTCAGTTGGTAGAGCACTGGGCTCGTAAGTGAGAGGTTGCAGAGGTTCAAACCCAGGCCGGGGAACTCGACCACTACAACATATATGTTTCAAATAGGGAAAATAATTCCACAGAATACAGTCAGTGAAACTGGATTCAGTTTTGGAGTGCTGTGACCTTGACCTTTGACCTAAAAAAGAGTATGGTTCCTCTTTGCCCCGTCAGTAAGGTATACCCAAAGTTTGGTACCACTCCATATCTTGGAATTGGAGATATCACACAGATCTATATCAGATGGATCAATGGACGGAACCCACCATAGCATTATATGTGAAACTACCGGTATCATAAAACAGCCAGATATTTTATACTAGTGAAAACCTATCTACATGGGTGACCTGACCATTCATTAAAACTGGTTGACATGGAGAAGGGGTTATCATCCAAACTGGTGTACTTATTGTCTATCCAGCAGGCTCACCATAGAACCGGCCAATGTCCACCTGTCCAAAAGTTGCACATTAATCCTTCCAATACTAAATCTCACACACACAAATGTTCAACAACTGTCTGAATACACCAGGGTGTGGACAGGTACATAAAACCTGAATGAGAATGCTTACTGGTGTACAGGAAACACACCCACTATTCACCCATCAACATATACTGCATGCAAGATTTCATGTAGTTTAAAGCAGTATTACAACTTCATCATATCTGCACTAAAATGTCTCTGTGTTTCTCTACCAGTACTAAGAACATCTTAGAATGAAAGCTTTCAACTATGGTACATACATGTACTACTAAACCTTCTTCATCACCTGGTCACACTTGCTTGAGTAAAAAGCATGGCCTTAAAAATGAACATACATGTAGGTCATATCCATTCACTCACCTGAGAACAGGCACTTACTGAGAAAAAGTAATAAAATAATAAAAGCACCCCTACTGGTTTAACAAGAAAGTTAACCTTCTCGGACCATTACTCCTGGACATTTTGCACAAACACAATCTACATATAGTCAACAATAGCAGACCAACAAGGGACAGCTCCATAATAGACCTTACCATGGTACAGGGAGGAATAGATAGTGATATTTCGGAATGGGCGGTCAGAGAAGAGGTCTTTTTGGCTACAGACCATAGACTGATAACTTTCAGGATTGGTCATCGACAATCAAATTACCGGGAAAGCAAGTGGGATTTTCGGAATACAGACTGGGCTAATTGGGAAACCGAGACAAACATCGTCTTCAGCGAATGGCCCACGGCTCTATCTGACACAAACGTAGAGACGGCGTATACTGAATTTCGCCATACCCTGTTGGAACTAGCTGATAAGAACATTAAGCGCAAAACTGTATGTCCACACAGCAAAAGCTGGTGGAATGCAGATGTAGGCGCCAAAGCAAACAATCTTAGAGCCAGGAAGAAAAGATTCAGGTATAGGAATGACCCACACAATTATGGACTGGTACAGAAAGCCAAACAAGAGTTTAAAGAAGCAGTAGACAAGGCGATAGAGGAACACTGGAAAAGCCTCATTGACCAACTCAACTCAGGGGATCCACAGAAATTTTGGCCAGTCGTCAACAAAACTATCAATCCAAAAGTTAAGAACATAATACAGCCAATCGAACGGGCTGATGGATCTCTGGCAGCTGAAGATACAGACATCCTACAAGAGATGGTAGGGGTTTATGGCTCAGAGAACTTAGAAGTTCAGAACAATACCATCTGGTATAGCACCATAGAAGAACTAGGTGCTTGGCTGGTCCAAGAAGAATCCAAGGATTTAGATAAGATGGATGCCCCTGCTCAGCTGTCATCTGAGAACACTGACCTTACTCTTGAAGAAGTTCAGCTAGCGATAGAAGCTACCCCCTTGCACTCCTCACCTAGTCCCGAGGAGAAGATTTTCTCAATTATGATAAAGAAAGGGGGATAGAGTTAGCACTAACCCTGACCAAAATATTGCAGCTATTTTGGAGCTCGGGAAAGTTACCCATTGCCTTTAAACAGGACCCCAAGGTCCTGCTCCCAAAGCCTGGGAAAGACAACTACCATTCTGTTAAGGCATATAGACCTATCACCCTGGAGAGTGTCTTGGGTAAGATCATGGAGAGGGTGGTTCAGAGACGCCTCATCTGGAGATTGGAGTGCGATGGCTCTCTTCCAGACACTAACGAGTCATATAGAAAGTTTAGATCAAGCACACATGCACTCATTCGCCTGGTCCAAAAAATATATGAGGCTTGGAATAGGGGAGAATATGCCATTCTGGTGATTATGGATTTTGACAGCTGCTTTGAGCGTGTTTGGAGATCGGGGTTGATATGCAAGCTGTATAACATGGGTATAAGAGGCAGGTTACTGTGTTATATCTCAGAATTTCTTAGTGAACGACAGTCCAAGTTCACTGTCAATGAGGCATCCACTGGATGGCTTCCGTCCAAACTGGGTATCCCACAGGGGTCTGTGCTCTCTCCCACTCTGTGCAATGTGTACACTTCAGATGCTACGAAAGGACTTAGTCCCTCGTCTGACCACACAGAGTATGCAGATGATAACACCATCCTGAGAAGTGGCCCTAACTTAGATATTCTGGTAGATGAGGTAAACAGGGAGATAGACACAGTAGGCAAAACTTGGTGTAGTGACTGGAACATGGTCATGTCAGCGAACAAAACCTGCGGGTTATTGTTCGCTCCACCAAACATGATAAGGAAAGAAGTCACCTTAGTCCTGAAAGGGGAAAAAATTAACATGGTACGCTCTAAAAAACTTCTTGGTGTTGTATTGGATGACCAACTCAAATTCACTGAGCATTCCAATGCCAGGCAGTCAGCAGCTTTTGGTGCCCTTAGATCCTTATCTGACTTTGCTCGAGCTAAATCTAGATGTTCAACCCCCAACTTCATTAATCTGTACAAAACATTGGTCTTGCCCCGTTTAGAGTATGGTATTGCTGTGGTGGCAGCTTCAGGTAAGGAAGCATGTGGAGACTTTGAGAAGGTGCACAGACTAGCTCTTCTAAAAGCGACTGGATGTCTCAATTCCACATCCACAGAAACACTGGAAGTCCTGACTAATTGTACACCAGTTGACATTCACCTCAGGCTGAGACAAGCAGAAGAAATGACGAGAATTCTCGCACGTAATGGCACTGACCCCATAGTGCAAGAGCTGCAGTCGCACATTGACAGGGCCCAGAGGGAAAGATATCCATCTCTTTTCTCTGCTTTGCTCTGCAGGTTGAGAGAGTTTGGTGTGTCCCCAGAAGGGGTGGGGAAAAACTATCAGTATAGGGATAACGGGTTAGAGTTATTCAGGGAGTGCTCAGTCAGTCAGGAGTTCAGCAACAGCAAAGTAGACCAGGAGCACATTGTTAGGCAGAAATTAAAACTGTTGGAGAATGATGGGGTAGTCATTTTCACAGATGGGTCAGCACTAGGCAACCCAGGCCCAGTAGGGGCATCAGCCATTGTATTCCTCAAGGGTCTCAAATCTGCTCCCATATGTCTCAAGAAAGCCGTTGCCAAGGTGGGCAATAATTATGTTGGGGAGGTGGTAGGTATCCGACTAGGTCTAGAATATGTAGCAGGCACTACCGCGGAGGCAGATGTAAACATCTTTACAGACTGCCAGTCTGCTATTGTGTCTAGCTTTTCTTCAGACATTCCAGGCAACAGAGCAGAGGATATTAGTGCTATTAGAGCATCAGCTAGAACCATTTTGAGACGCGGAGCAAGAGTCCGATGCCACTGGTGCCCAGGTCACCGTGGTATAAGAGGCAACGAGATTGCTGATGAGTATGCTAAAACTGCAGCAGTAGAGGCTCAGTCTATGCAATCAGAATTCGCAAATGATAAATCCTCAGTGTTTCGACACATGAGGAAGAAGGCGGTAGTTAAATGGCAACGGCGGTTGGAAAACTCCACAAAGGTAAGCTGTGTACAGGCTGTGATCAAGAAGACCAACACCAGAAAGTTTTTCCATAAACACAGAGGAAGAGAACAAAGCTGCCTGAACCAGATCCTCAGTGGTCATACCAAACTGAAACATCAGGTGAAGCTGAACACCAACCTAACGTCAGCAGACTGCAGTGTCTGCAATGTGCCTGAGACAGTACCTCATTATGTCTTCCAGTGCTCGAGATTTGAGGAAGAACGTGATTCCCTGATGGACATAGTGAATCAGACTCTGTGTCTTTCCAACAGGGAGAAAGGATCTATTGTGGGGGAGATCAACCTACAGGTGCTAAGTGGGCACAGTGAGGTCCTCTCAAGGGAGCACAATTCTAAGATAGTGGGAGCATTCTGTGACTACCTGGGAAAGACCTACCCTCCCTAGAACATGTATTTAAATTAGTCGCATCAGCTATGCCACCCGTACAAGGATTGTAAATAACATTACCCTGTTTCTCCAGTTTATAATGTACATAGTATTTCTATCTACCTTACCACTGTATATTGTATGTCTCTTTTCTTTTTTTTTCTTTTCTCTTTTTTTTTTTTTCTTTTTGTTTTGTTGCCCTACTCAGCATCAATGAGTCTGACAACAGTGACGTATTGATCGATCGAACACCGCCCGCCGTCTACTTTCTCAAGCATTAGAGAACAAACAGCATTTTGAGAATATAGCACCATGTGATTTTTTCTTGTAGCATCAGTGAAAAATACCCATCGAGTTAAGAGTGGATTTACAGATAAACAACAACAACAACAATAAAATATGAGTTTTTCCAAACTATGGGAAAGCCATCAAGCGGGTAATCAACATGATACCCTATTTCTTCTAATTTTTCGAACATCATTCTTAGACTTTGAAGCAGAAAAAAGCGTCTGAATATCAACTGAGGGCAACTACTATGACATGGATATGTTATTTATCTCAAGAACTGAAAATATAGCCAGTGAAATTGGTAGAATGTTAGCAGAATTTCTCTCCACAGATGCCTGAAGTTTAGTTTGACCGTCTGAATACTTAGAAGAAATGGGGTAGTGCATATTTGCAATACACTATTAGCCCGACCTATAATAATATTCCATTAAGGGAGGGTGTCAGAAGAATAATTCTGGAAACGTGACTTAATCTTCTCTGCCATGCTGTCAAATTCAACAGGCTTCATTGCATCCTGAAAATAGCACAATTTAGCAAATCCAATACAACTTGGAGAGATCCCAACCATGGCAACCCTTGCCAAGTTACAGGTCGAATGATTCAGCAGTCCAGAGCGATACTCCTACACCTTGCCACGAATGGCGATGAAGCGACGGAGGGAGGTGATGAATTTTGTATACATCGTTCGGTTGCCAGGGTCCAATACAGCTTGGAGAGATCCAAAACATGGGCAACCCTTGCCAAGTTACAGGTCGAACGATTCAGCGCTGAAGAAGATATTTAAAAGTTTTTGTATAAATCGTTGCCACTAGAACTTTTATTTTTCGATGAATCAGCTTTTTTTTTGGTGATTGTATAAATCCTAGGTTGCCACTGGGACTGTCATAAATCGGTTTATCCTGAAGGTAGATCACTCCATGTAGGAAGATATTGTCTGAGTCTCTGTGTCACTGAAAAGGCACAAGTCTGGGCACATTGTTGTCCCCAGATTTGGTAACTGTATGCATTGTCTCGTGATTCTTACACTTTTCAATCTGAGGATACTACATATACAGGATTGTATTAAGTACTGAAATCCTATGGATCCAAATCACCTGTATTGCACAGTGTTGACCTCTGTATTGCACAGTGTTGACCTCCGCAGAACAGCAGTGTGGCAAAAAATCTGGTGAAATGAAATAATATTAGAGAAATAATATCAGGCTTCCAGCAAATTATTGCTGGTAACATAATAATGAAAGACAGATATCCATCTGGTTATTAAAAATTCATGCTATGTAATTCTAAGTCCATGCACCTGAAAAGCTAAGTACCGGTACCACTAGGAATCAATGATTTACCCACAAAGCATCTGAATGGTGTTAAATTTGAAGAAATACTCAAAATAAAGATACTGAAAACTGAATCCACTCATTTGAGTAAAACAATACTCAAATTTTCGACTTGTATGAATCTCTGACAGTACATGTAAGTTGTTTTTAATTAACTGCCATCATAAAAGAGGTTAATCTCAATAAGATTCTGCACTGGACAAAGTTAAACTGCTAATATATATAGACTAAGTGACGAATTCAAATATGGTGCAGGAGATACCAAAGCGTGATTAATATATATAATATTGTTCAGTGGCATTGTAGTTGTGCCATACATGTTTATATGTTCATGTATGCCCAGTATAGAGAATGATCACACTACGATAATAGGTCTGTGACCCACTTGTCAAATTGTCACATTTAGTGAAATTGCTATCAGATTTGCCAACAGGTGAGACTCATTCTCACTCTGAGCCAGATATGTGACTACCCAATCCAGACTGGCCAAATCTGATATCAAATCATCATGATTGAGGAATGGGATAATATAGAAAGGGATTGAAATCAGCACTACCAGTCATCTGATAAAATTCAATTTTCATTCTATCTACAGTAATTTCCCTAATAATTCGATCACAGGAAGTACAGCAAAAATGGCATAAATCTGGCAAAATTCTTCATGGCACCATCTACAAGGTGTCACATTTTGTCATTATGACTTTTCTTCAATTCGAATGAAGAATGGGAATGTTATTTTTTCTTTTTGTTTGAATAAGAGAGTTGAAAATGAACTGCCTGTGATTGAATTATTAGGGGAATTACCGTATGTGGATACAGTACTGGATACATATACCAGCTGCAAATATAATACCAAGTCACACCCAATCTAAACCAAGACGGGAAATTAGGCGAAATACCATCTAGAAGTGATGCTATGAACAAATCATGGGAACTGTTCGCCAATATTCTACGAGATTCCATAATTAGCCAATCACAACTATTTCTGCCGCTTCAATTTGACATTGATTGATGTTTAGTTCACGGATATTAACACCTTTGCAAATTCTTTTGATATTTCATACTGCCTGACAAATCCAGCTTTTTTGATGAGTGTACAGGGTTGTACATTTGTATATAAGGGAAAATAACTTGATCAGTGATTATTATTAGAAGCTCTGAATTAAATCGGCAAATTACTTCGTCCCTGTTCTCAGTACGGTAGGGTATTGTGATTGTTTAGTGTCTAATTTGATGGGTTAGTGCTGAACACTGACCCTTACTTCCATCTCTGGGAGTCTGGAAATGATGCCTTATTTAAATACTGTTTCCCAAATATGTGATTTTGAAGTTGTTTCCCTTAGACATGTACAGGCACACACCATCACTGCTGCACTTGTGACATTGGTGCTGACAGTCAGTGATAGTACTCACCATGCTGTAGGACAATAAACAATCAAAGGAAAAAATTTGAGAAAGACAATCAGCTATGTAAGTTTTAATTGATAACTTGCTGACCCAACTCTGCTTTGCTAGCATGTAGCCTTACTGAACTGGAAATAGTTTCACAACAATCTAGTTGGACTATAATATTTACAGGAATATATAGCGATATGCTCATTCAACCAATAAAGTACAGCAGTCCTAACCTTTGAATTGGATATTTCTTCATCATGCTTTATCAAAGTACATTGTAACATAAGGTATATCATCTCATCGTTCTATTTCGGAGCAGCATGTGCTTCAGAGTGACCAGTTCTGGATATATTGCGAGACTGGACTAGACAACATGACGAAATTCTGGCTAACCAGGTGATTTACAGCACGTGGTGTAAATCACCTCAACGTTGTGAAAATCTGAAAAATGTCTGATATGCCTGAAAGTGACATTTTGATTATATCAAACTTAGTATATCCCCGATCATGACCCACCACAGCGAACTAGATAATATAAGGTATGACCTGAATAAACTTCCATAGAAAAAGTACCCAAGAGATGGCCGAGTTTATACACCTCCTGTTTATGGTATTCATCTAACGGGCATCTGACAACAAATTTGTCCAATTGTGAGCGAGTGAGTGAGTGAATAGAATTTAATGTCGTTTTCAACAATATTCAGCTATATCGCGATGAACCAATTAAGCACCACCCAGCTACTTTCCTGCTACTTCAAAGAAGAAATCTTTGAAGACCAGACACCCTCCATCCAACCTATACACTGAGGACAGCACGCAAGACACAGATCGGATGTTTACATGGTGCAATAAAGACAAGTGATATTACATGTACAGTGCTAGACATCACATTATCAAGTTCCTGTTGCTTCTCCGCAAAATGCATTGGAGTCACAGGAACCGATGCCCACCCAACCACCCACCCAATGGTGAGTAAAATTATATGGTGCACATTTGAGATTTTCAGGTCTTTCCAGATGATGGTCAGTCTTCTATAGTTCAGAGACATATTTCCATATGATTCCTATATCAAAAGTTTGTTCAGTCAGAAAACACAGTGACAATTTTCCATGTAAAATTTCACATTGTTATACACCAATACATTGCATGACATGAAAGGTGGTGAAAGGGTCATCAAATCAACTGTTGCTGTCGGAGATCGCATTCGCTTGCCAGGGGCAGTGTGATCTGCCGCTCAGATACAAATGATGACTTTTTAAGAAGATATGTAGGCCATCAATGATTGAAACTTTCTCACGGAAATGTAGGCTCTCATGAACATATTATCGCAGTATAAAACAAATAGGTAGGCCTACATGTAGGCCTATACTGCTTGGAAATAACTCTTACGATCAAGTTCTTAGGGGCTCTGAAACCAATACTGCTAGGAAGTATCTCATATATTTTGAAGTCAGGATTCACAACCGGTTATGTTTGTCTCAAATTTAAATGTACCAAACTGTACATTTTACACCACATAAACATTAAATAGGGGGAATATCACGTTGGGGACAACCTTTCTCATAAGACCACATATGCTGAGCAATGTTAAGCCCGGTCAATATTTGGACCAGGTGCTGTACAGTGCTAGGATGAAAATAGACTGGTTACATCCCCCAATCTAGGCTGATCAGTGTCCAGGGTAATGGGAACTGAAGAAAACAAAAGTTGCTACGCTACTGACTCACTACCCTGAGGATCAAATCCTGGGACGGAATATCTGGAAGATACCTCCTACAGGCTCTGGAACTGTGAGCCGATTGGTCGTTTCAGTCCCGGCATCCATGCATGCCTCCGCTTACATAAAATCTGATATATAAATAATTCAAACTTGAAGCATGTTCATTGGATGATGCAACTTGATTGATGGACTTGTTCATTTCAAATCGACTGCACTGTGTTGGTGATATGCACATGCCCACCACTTTACCACGGACGTCACGCGGATGTCGATTTCAGTTCCGTTCGGAGGTCTGGATTGATTTAGCCCAAAGACGGTATCTTCCAGATGTCCTGCCCCAGGATTTTATACTCAAACTACCGACTCACCAGTGATCGCATCTGCGAAAGTTAATAGTAACCTATGTGAACTGGAGACTGCTATATAAGCTTAAATTCTCTTAGAGTAGCATTGCACGTGCACACATTTAAACAGCCTGTCTCACTTACGTCCCTAAGTCTCCTTGTTCCCCCGCTGAGTCACACTGCATATTTTCCCCATCTTGGGGGGGCTCTGCACAGGCCAACCGCCAATGGCCAATGAAAATCACTGTTACGGTTAAGTCTCACTCCGCTTTGTTTATTACGGCAACCAACATTCAGGCATCCGCCACCTTTTCTCTCAATAGGTGAGATATCTTTCGGCCGGTCTCCATTAACTGATTCCATCAAATGACGGCACTAAGCTGTACAGATTAGTCTCTCGGTAACAGTACCGGTACTAAACTATCCGATGTATATGGCATCTACTGAGTGATAACTGTGTGGAAAAACGTGAGAAACTGGTGAACTATTTCTTCACAATCAACTCTGAAACAGAGCAATATGAGTTGTCTTTCTTGTCGAACGTTCACATGTCATATATTAATAAACGGTATAACTATTTTAATTTCTGGGTTAAGAGTGAGTAGATTTTTGGATAGCTTCCTCCATTGTTGTTATAATTGGTAAGGTTTGTAAACTGATTGCAAAAATTTGTTCCCTGATCCCTTCAAATACTTAACACAGCCGCTGCTAATTTTGTTAGAATCCCACTGATAAGACAAAGCTTTATCGCCATTTACACACCGTTCAAGTGTTCCAGATTTTGAATTGAATGTCGACTGTTAATAAAGACGGAAAAAGATCACTGGGGCGATGATGTAAGAGGGAGTCTCGCTGTCTCACTATCACGAAGGCATGACTCTGTTAAGAATGTGGGTGTGACTTAATTTCTATCTCATGATGTAATTCGTCAATCGTGGTCAGTATGAGGAACCTGGTTACCTCCGAGCCATTACGGCACAGTGATTGGATAACCAGATAAAACGCCACCTAATGGCCATGGCACGGTGATTGGATAACCAGATAAAACGCCCCCTAATGACCAAGAGGTGCAAAATATGCGGCGTGAATCAGCGGAGCGACAAGGAGAATTTGGATGTAAGTGACACAAGCTGTTTATGAGCATATGCACACACCTGGTCCTGGTCAGAAAGAGATGTACTATTGTCTAACTCAGAAACTCTAGCTGTGATAGGTGAATATAGGGTAAGGGGGCGTGGCTTTCCTATCACAGCTCAGAGCGGATGTAGGTTAAAATGTGGCGATAAAAGTTGACCTTCCGAAAAGTGCCTTTTCTCAATCTTTTACTGACGAAAATAACGAAACGGGAGAGAAAAAATATGCCAATTTGATACAGTTTGACCGACCTGAGCTTCTTTGACCATGTACCATCTCTCTTGACAGTTTTGATGCTGACAAAATGTGATCAAATGCGTGGGAAAAACATTGACTGATTTTCCCCATTTTGGCGCCTTTCTGACATGTTGTAAGAATATAACCTAGATGCTATTTTCATCTCATGATCTTTCTGATCACGTGGATAAACACACGTCGCTATTGGTTAAAAACCGGCAAGGATCGATTTCTGATGCTGTGAGCAAAAAGGTCAACCACATTCTGCGCATGTCCCTGTCAACTGTGGAGAAAGAAACACAACGGTTTTGTTGACAAAATCTGTGTTTGAAGGCAGATTCTGTCTAATTAAAGGAGTCATTAGGTGGTTGTCATAGTGCTGGAGATACCAAACCATATTATTTATTCGGTAAAATGCTTGTGCCTCTGTCTCAAATTCAATTCCCCACGCCGTGCGCAGTTAAAGATCTCGAGCAACTGACGTCTTAATTATTTCCATTTCGGACCCTATCAGTGATAATTTCTGGCTAAGGAGTCCGATTGAGCAACAACAACCAAAAAAAGAAATAGACTCCTCAGCCGATGTTTTTGGGCTATACTATTGTCATTTTGTCCGTTTACCATTTGTCCAGTTGCTAATTTGTCCGGTTGCCATGTTGTCCATTTGCCATTTTGACGGGTTTTGTCCACTCTCCTGACAGGACAAGTGTGAGCTGGTGAATTTACGGAGATAAATTGAAAGGGTGACGAAGACCCCGGTTTCCGACAGTGACAGAAATTCGGTACTGTAGCACTTTACTTTGGTATATTTCAACGGTTTTTTTGCAGAAAATTGTTACATTTAGATATTTAACAAGCAAAGGGAACCGCCCAACGGAACAATTATCATCGATCTAAGCTGATAATGATCTAACCAACCTGTAAACGATTTCACGAGCAACTTGGGACAACTTACTGACCCGAACAAGGAACACGTCAAACGGCACGCAGGGGCAGACAACTGTCGACCACATAAGTGACTGAGTGAGCACGGGGATGGGCAGCCACTCCAAGATTTCTCAACCAGTTTACTGAGCGGTCCTACTATTTGCAGTCCAGTCATGCGAAATAGTAAAAAACTCTCATGTTCGGCGTGACAGTGTTGACTCAAAGCGCCCTTTTGACAGGATAGGTGAGCGCACCAGTTGAGGAGAGGAAAATCGCAGAGAATGGAACGCGCTCTTGCTGATCACTAAATCACTAAAAACACATTTTGATAAAACTACATTCCCTAATATTTGCCGCCACTAAATGACGCACCACACCATGTAGCCTGATTTTTCCGCTCAAGCATACATTTGCCACCATTTTTTTGAGCTACGGCTGCAATCACAGCGAATATGGAAGGTGGGAACAACCTCCGAACAGCACATGTCAGCTGAACCACTGTTGTCTGGCTACATTTATGAGGATGGTCCTGATTATTGTCCAAGGTCCAAAAAAATCAATGGTGGTTCGTGACCGGCATCGCAGCAAAGATGGTCTCTCAGCCTACTATCATGGAGTGAGAATTTTAGTGAAAATGGGAATGGTTGTAAAGTGACACCGTGTTAAGATTACCTAGCATAAATTCAATGCCACCAGAGATTTGGTTGTTTCATTTGTTTTAATTGGGAAATATTGTGCAAAGTTGGACCGTTTGATGTGGGAATGTGCCGCTCCGAAGAATAGTGTATTTTGTGGACACTTTTTCATATAGTCGTGAGTGAAATGCCATTGTACCAATTTTGGTTTCCGTATTCTCTCAGCAGATAATGCTTCAACCACTCATAATGATATACCGATGTAACGCGCAGTTAGAGAGAAAGGAACCGCCCTGTTGGAGAGACAGACCACAGATAAATATAGATTATCACTACGAGTGGTCATTTATCTGATTTTTATCACACGAGTTTGATAAAACCCATATGAAACGAGCTTTAGCGAGTTTCATATGGGTTTTATCAAACGAGTGTGATAAAAATCAGATAAATGACCACGAGTGTTATAATTTATTTCTCACATCAAAATAATGTTGAAAAATAACCAAAAATATAGTTAGCAAACTGTAAGGGTGTGATACAGGTTTTGTATCACATTGCTTTTGGCCGCTGTAATGTGAGAAATACACATAAGTACGATCTGTCCGCAAGTTTTTTGTATATAGCTGACCAACTAATTTGTATTTATTTACTTATTTTTTGTTTTTTTCAAAAATAAATGCATCCCAATTTTCTCTGAATGGCTGTTCGTTTTTTGTAGCGTAAATCCAAGAATATATTATTAAGATTAAACTTTCAATCTGATATACTATTATAGTAAACCTGGAATATGAAGACGCTCCGTTTCTCTTCAATGCTCTTACAGACGTGAGGTGCAAGCCAACATGCAATTCTAGGCTTGCACGTCTTTTCTTTGGCTAGAGTTGTTTTTCTTTGTTAAATTGCTATTTGACTTTGTAAGAATCACTATAATTGATCGAATTCTGGTTTTAAAATTCCACAATAAATATTTCCCGTATCCAATTGGGTTAGCTTTTGTGGTAACTAAAAGCAAAATATGGGGGAAAAAACTAGATTGAACTAAACAGCGAGCGTGTGTTTTCTTTTACGCGGACAACGAAGATTTCGCTGTCAACAAGACGCAATACATGTAGTCTATGTTCTGGCTTAGTACCAGAATGGATCAGTGCTTTTCCGAGTTCATAACCATTTTGCGTTATATATGGTTCCTGTTACAAATCTTTTGTCTACAGGCTCGGCTTGCCTTTCATTATAAGTCTGAGAGTATTTTCAAAATAAATTGCGCCAACGTCCAAAAAACAGGGAGTCTGTCACCCAAAACCCAAACAAAAAAACTAGGACTGACAAAGATTAATCGGCAAGGCTTTGGTGTAAGACCCCCGTTGAAAAGGAAATATCCTGGACGAAAGCCTGACAATACAACTTGCAGCAGATCCTTTGTCAATTATATTTTGTTAGTCTTACACAAGTAGTATATATAGTGCATTTAAAGTTAACTTGACCTACTTATTTGTTCCTCCGGGTAAAATTTAAGGGGGAACCCAGGTTAAAGTATAGGAAGCGCTCATGCACGCCTTTGACCTCTGTGGCGGCAGGTGGCGGTCACGTGGCGGTCATCGGCATGTATTCTTCCGCGGTGATGCGGTCTGGCGGTGATGCGGTCGCGGGAAAAAGCTTCCGCGGAGAAAAAGTAGTCCCCAGACTTCGAAAACGCTGCATGGTCCGATTGGGTCCAGTGAGGTATCAAAGTGAAGCATTCGTGAAGGGGCATCCAGTCATGGGTGGGTGCATGTAAAATTAGGATTTTTCCCGAAACTATGAAAAGCGGAACACGGACTTTACCCCTAAAATAGGGGAAAACACCTATCAACCCTAGACAAAAGGGCTAATATCGGTCCCCGGGCTTATTGGGACCTGCCTATCAAGTCAATGGGATGGGTGCGTGTAAAATTAGGATTTTTTCCCGAATATATAAAAAGCGGAATACGGACTTTACCCCTAAAATAGGGGAAAACACCTATCAACCCTAGCCAAAAGGGCTAATATCGGTCCCCTGGCTTATTGGGACCTGCCTATCAAGTCAATGGGGTGGGTGCATGTAAAATTAGGATTTTTTCCCGAAACTATAAAAAGCGGAATACGGACTTTACCCCTAAAATAGGGGAAAACCCCTATCAACCCTAGCCAAAAGGGCTAATATCGGTCCCCGGGCTTATCGAGGCCTGTCTATCAAGTCAATAGGGTGGGTGCATGTAAAATTAGGATTGTTTTCCGAAAATATAAAAAGCGGAACTCGGACTTTACCCCTACAATAGGGGTCTGTATTATACAATATAAGGGAAAATGCCTGTATGGGGTATGGGGATGGTCATTTTTTTTCGTGGGCTTTACTATGGGTTGTGGGGTCTCGTTTTTCTCGTCTCACCAAGAAAAACACGATGGGAGGGTTCCCGGAACGAAGCGGTGAAATTTTTGGGAAAAGTCACCGAGGTCTGTATATAGGCCTATAGGCTGGCTGTGAGGGGTATAGGTCCAACCTGGGAAATTCACACACGTTCATTGTGATATGGGTTGTTTGGTCTTGTTTTTCACGTCTCGTCATTTAGAACACGATGGGAAGGGTCCCGGAGCGAAACGGTGAAATTTTGGGAAAAGTACCATATAGCCCATATAGCTCCATACTGGCTATGGGGATATAGGTTCAACCTGGGAAATTCACACACGTTCATTGTGATATGGGTTGTGGGGTCTTGTTTTTGTCGTCTCGTCATTTAGAACACGATGGGAAGGGTCCCGGAGCGAAACGGTGAAATTTTTGGAAAAAGTTCACCGAGGCCTGGGTAAGCCCATAGGCCTATACTGCATGGCTATGGGGTATAGGCCCATACGGGGTGGACGTTTTGGGGTCTAGGTGAGCCCCTAATGATCCTATGGTGTCGTATGAGGTCTTATTTTGAAGCTCTCGTGGAGGAGCATCCGACTGGACTAATAGTTCGTCCGTTTTCAATATTCTGCGCATGCGCAGTCTGGCCCGTAGTATAGAAAGCAGGCATTTTGGGGGGTATGTGGGTGTGTGTTTGGGGTAGCGATGCACCGCTATGGGTCCGAATGGGTCGTGGAAGGTGTCAAAGTGAAGCTTGTGTGGCGTAGAGTCACAATGGCGTGTTTTTAAATGCAAGTCGCGTCAATCTGTGCATGCGCAGTTGGTTGTAGTAAGTAAAGTGGACATTTTGGGACAGTGAAGGAAGGTATTTGGTGTAGAGAGGGACCATCCTTGGTCCGAATGCGTCGTATGAGGTGTCATATTGTAGCAACGCCCGCCAACGCCAAGCTTAACGCTTCAACGCCCTGGTGAAATAGCTCAGAGGTTCTGATTTTCTAGATATTCCATGGAATTGTCACTAATTCTTCGAAATGCAGTGACGCCCGTCAACGCTCGTAGTTACGCCTTAACGCTCTAACATAACGCCTTGACGCCATGATATAGACCGGAGAGAGAACAACAACAACAACAAGGATGACACATGAGAGAACAACAACAACAACAAGCTTTTTTTCATATAGTTTATTTTCCCCAATGTTACATCATACCCACGCTGGGGAGCCGCGTTGGGTATGTTTACAACTCAAAAAGACTCTTGCCCAATCAGAGGCCACCATTTGCATCTGTCATATTCGTTCCTGTCCGTTAGATGTATTCTTGTCCAATCAGAAGTCGCCATTTCGGTTCCATCTTCGGCCATGTTCGCTCTGAACCGTTTATTCTAATCATCGTCGGACAGGCCTGGATATTCTTCGGGCAGCATGTCCTGAAACAGTTGTTTGCGCATTCTTATCGCATTTTCCAGGGCCTCGGTGGGTGGTAGCCCCATAGCCTCTTCCAAGTGACGCTTGGTCTTCATGATGGACCTGTGCGTGGGGTCGCCTTTCATTTCAAGCGGTAGTAAGGTATACTGTTCATAGATCGCCATGGCTGTTTTCCTGATGCGGGGGCGCATTTGGGTGTACGTCTGTTGTAAATTATCCTCTCCGGCGTCCTCGATCGCTGCAGCGTAAGTATTGATAGCTGCTGTCACAATACGATCCCAGAAGGTAGGTTCTGCCTCACTTTCCACGGACGTATGCTGACTATCTGAGGTCAAGCTCTCCGTATCACTAGATAGACTCTCAGCAATCTCTGTTTCGGTATCAGTCGATACACTCTCAGCAGTCTCTGTATCAGCATCCGCCTCAACGGACTCCTCGGAGTCTTCAATCCCATGTATATTTTTCTGGTGTCGCATCATATCGTAATGTCTGGTGAACGTGCGTTCGCACTCAGAGCAAGTATAAGCCATGTTGACGGTTGAACGTCGACTGTGCGTGTTTTTGGAAATACGCTCGCTTTTATAGACAGTAACGCCCATCAACGCTTAGCTTAACGCTTCAACGCCCTGGTGAATTAGCTCAGAAGCTCTGATTTCCATGGAATTGACACCAATTCATCGAAATGCAGTGACGCCCGTCAACGCCCGTCGTTACGCCTTAACGCCCGTCTCAACGCCTTAACACACTTTCTTAACGCTTTAACGTCGTTTAATGATGAGTTCGAACAAATGTTTCTTTTGTGCTATTGCTCTGACATACGCCGCTTTCCAGTTCATGCCCGAGGTTTTCAACATCGACGCTGTTCTTTCAATTTCCATATGGACTGGGTCCTTATCCAACAATTTCATATGGGTCAGTAAGTCGGCATACCGCTGACGTAAAGCCCGTCGTAGTCTGGGTGCCAATCTGTTATGGGCTAAAATTGCGGCTTCCTCTTTCGAATACCCTTTGCGTTGAAACTTGTTTTCTGTGACCTCCAACATCTCGCCCATCTCGGCGTCCATACTTTCTTTGAACAAATCCTTCCATAGCCTCGAGTTCACATTATGTTCTTCAACCTCGGGTTGGTCCTTCACGGTTGGGTGATATTCCGGGACTGGTGGTATGAAGAAGGCCCGCTGTACGGGGGTGGGTTGCTGCTTCACCAAATGTGGACTCGGTGGATGGTGTAGGGGCTGTGGTGATCCCTCGCCGGGTAGCAGGTGGGTCGTCAGCCGGCGATCTTCGGCGGTATGGGCTTTTAAATCTACGAACAGGTAGCCGTACGGACGACTTGTCGCTTCTTGAAACGCCTGCATGAAATGGTCGATGTTCTGAGGATAAATTCGACTACCAAACACACGAATTTGTGCTCTGTCGATGGGGTTGGAGAACAACACAAAGTATTGGCAGTTCAAGGCAATATCTCTGGACGCCTTCCCTTGAGGAAAGATATTCTGGGTCAAATAGATGACGGACACATTGCGATAATGGGACCCTTTGGTGAATAGGTCGGCGATTTTCGAATTGTCCTTGGCCGCACTCATCGGATCATCTAGCACTACCACGCTGGTCTGCTCGGGGTCAAAGTAATACGGTTCGTCTATGTCGTGAGGAATCCCTGGGACGAAACTCACATTCTGTAATCGCGTAGTTTCGTAAGCGGGCTGCCATTGGCTATAACACCAAACAACACGTGTCGGAGCTGGGGTTGCCACACCTTCCTCTAAGAACTTCATTACCCAGGACGTCTTTCCACATGCCGTAGGGCCGCTCACCGTCATCGTATAGGGATGCTCTACTGCACTTGTTGGACCTATAGCGGGACTCGGCGGTGTCTCTTGGTTGTGTTTGCCTTGAATGCGCCTGAGCATACCATCGCGATCAGAGAAGGTTCTCTGACAGAACGTACACGTACACGACATGTTGATCTGTCGACCAATACATAAGGACTGATGAGGGACACATGTTCATTCTTATATGTACAGACACCACCACCAACACCACCACCACACACTACCACACACACACACACCACCACCACCACCACCACCGCCACCACCGGCCGTTGACGGGCGTCAACGCCCGGTGGTGGTTGTGGGAACTCCCGTCTGGCAGAGCTCTTGGATCAGAGCTCTTGGAGCTCAAAGCCTGTGGAGCTCAGATCTCGGAAGTGACATTTGCATACGACCTCACTTCCGCTTCCGTTCACGTGACCGGAACGGACCTTTGACCCCTGCGCGCAATTTTTATCAGGTATTGTTAGCGCGCGCAGGAGTCAAAGGTCAGTTCCGGTCACGTGAACGGAAGCGGAAGTGACCTCACAGAGGTCGTATGCAAATGTCACTTCCGAGATCTGAGCTCCACAGGCTTTGAGCTCCAAGAGCTCTGATCCAAGAGCTCTGCCACACGGGAGTTCCCACAACCACCACCGGGCGTTGACGCCCGTCAACGGTCGGTGGTGGCGGTGGTGGTGGTGGTGGTGGTGTGTGTGTGTGTGGTAGTGTGTGGTGGTGGTGTTGGTGGTGGTGTCTGTACATATAAGAATGAACATGTGTCCCTCATCAGTCCTTATGTATTGGTCGACAGATCAACATGTCGTGTACGTGTATGTTCTGTCAGAGAACCTTCTCTTGTCGCGATGGTATGCTCAGGCACATTCAAGGCAAACACAACCAAGAGACACCGCCGAGTCCCGCTATAGGTCCAACAAGTGCAGTAGAGCATCCCTATACGATGACGGTGAGCGGCCCTACGGCATGTGGAAAGACGTCCTGGGTAATGAAGTACTTAGAGGAAGGTGTGACAACCCCAGCTCCGACACGTGTTGTTTGGTGTTATAGCCAATGGCAGCCCGCCTACGAAACTACGCGATTACAGAATGTGAGTTTCGTCCCAGGGATTCCTCACGACATAGACGAACCGTATTACTTTGACCCCGAGCAGACCATCGTGGTAGTGCTAGATGATCTGATGAGTGCGGCCAAGGTCAATTCACACGTTGCCGAATTGTTTACTAAAGGACCCCATCATAGGAATCTGTCCGTCATCTATTTGACCCAGAATCTCTTTCCTCAAGGGAAGGTGTCCAGAGATATTGCCTTGAACTGCCAATACTTTGTGTTGTTCTCCAACCCCATCGACAGAGCACAAATTCGTGTGTTTGGTAGTCGAATTTATCCTCAGAACATCGACCATTTCATGCAGGCGTTTCAAGAAGCGACAAGTCGTCCGTACGGCTACCTGTTCGTAGATTTAAAAGCCCATACCCCCGAAGATCGCCGGCTGACGACCCACCTGCTACCCGGCGAGGGATCACCACAGCTCCTACATCATCCACCGAGTCCACATTTGGTGAAGCAGCAACCCACCCCCGTACAGCGGGCCTTCTTCATACCACCAGTCCCGGAATATCACCCAACCGTGAAGGACCAACCCGAGGTTGAAGAACATAATGTGAACTCGAGGCTATGGAAGGATTTGTTCAAATAATGTATGGACGCCGAGATGGGCGAGATGTTGGAGGTCACAGAAAACAAGTTTCAACGCAAAGGGTATTCGAAAGAGGAAGCCGCAATTTTAGCCCATAACAGATTGGCACCCAGACTACGACGGGCTTTACGTCAGCGGTATGCCGACTTACTGACCCATATGAAATTGTTGGATAAGGACCCAGTCCATATGGAAATTGAAAGAACAGCGTCAATGTTGAAAACCTCGGGCATGAACTGGAAAGCGGCGTATGTCAGAGCAATAGCACAAAAGAAACATTTGTTCGAACGCATCATTAAACGACGTTAAAGCGTTAAGAAAGTGTGTTAAGGCGTTGAGACGGGCGTTAAGGCGTAACAGGAAAACAGCCATGGCGATCTATGAACAGTATACCTTACTACCGCTTGAAATGAAAGGCGACCCCACGCACAGGGCCATCATGAAGACCAAGCGTCACTTGGAAGAGGCTATGGGGCTACCACCCACCGAGGCCCTGGAAAATGCGATCAGAATGCGCAAACAACTGTTTCAGGACATGCTGCCCGAAAAATATCCAGGCCTGTCCGACGATGATTAGAATAAACGGTTCAGAGCGAACATGGCCGAACATGGAACTTTCTGAAATGGCGAGTTCTGATTGAACAAGAATACATCTAACGGACAGGAACGAATATGACAGATGCAAATGGTGGCCTCTGATTGGGCAAGAGTCTTTTTGAGTTGTAAACATACCCAACGCGGCTCCCCCAGCGTGGGTATGATGTAACATTGGGGAAAATAAACTATATGAAAAAAAACCTTGTTGTTGTTGTTGTTCTCTTAAGTGTCATCCTTGTTGTTGTTGTTGTTCTCTCTCCGGTCTATATCATGGCGTCAAGGCGTTATGTTAGAGCGTTAAGGCGTAACTACCAGCGTTGACGGGCGTCACTGCATTTCGAAGAATTAGTGACAATTCCATGGAATATCTAGAAAATCAGAACTTCTGAGCTATTTCACCAGGGCGTTGAAGCGTTAAGCTTGGCGTTGGCGGGCGTTGCTACAATATGACACCTCATACGACGCATTCGAACCAAGGATGGTCCCTCTCTACACCAAATACCTTCCTTTCACTGCCCCAAAATGTCCACTTTGGCTACTACTCGTACTGATGACGTCACCAATGACGTCACAGATGACGTGAACATCCCTCAAATCGGGGTCTACACCCCAAGGGCTACAAAATGACACCTCACACGACGCATTCGGACCAAGGATGGTCCCTCTCTACACCAAATACCTTCCTTCACTGCCCCAAAATGTCCACTTTACTTACTACAACCAACTGCGCATGCGCAGATTGACGCGACTTGCATTTAAAATCACGCCATTCTGACTCTACCCCACACAAGCTTCACTTTGACACCTTCCACGACCCATTCGGACCCATAGCGGTGCATCTCTACCCCAAACACACACCCACATACCCCCCAAAATGCCTGCTTTCTATATTACGGGCCAGACTGCGCATGCGCAGAATATTGAAAACGGACGAACTATTAGTCCAGTCGGATGCTCCTCCACGAGAGCTTCAAAATAAGACCTCACACGACACCATAGGATCATTAGGGGCTCACCTAGACCCCAACACGTCCACCCCGTATGGGCCTATACCCCATAGCCATGCAGTATAGGCCTATGGGCTTACCCAGGCCTCGGTGAACTTTTTCCAAAAATTTCACCGTTTCGCTCCGGGACCCTTCCCATCATGTTCTAAATGACGAGACGAGAAAAACAAGACCAAACAACGCATATCACAATGAACGTGTGTGAATTTTCCAGGTTGAACCTATACCCCCATATAGCCAGTATGGGACTATATGGGCTATATGGTACTTTTCCAAAAATTTCACCGTTGCGCTCCGAGACCCTTCCCAACGTGTTCTAAATGACTAGACGTGAAAAACAAATCCAAGTAACCCATATCACAATGAACGTGTGTGAATTTCCCAGGCTGAACCTATACCCCCATATAGCCAGCCTATAGGCCTATATACAGGCCTCGGTGACTTTTCCCAAAAATTTCACCGGTTCGCTCCGGGACTCCTGTATTTTTCTCGGCGAGACGAGAAAAACGAGACCCCACAACCCATAGTAACACCCACAAAAAAAATTGACCATTCCCATACCCCATACAGCAATTTTCCCTTATATTGTATAATACAGACCCCTATTGTAGGGGTAAAGTCCGAGTTCCGCTTTTTATAGTTTCGGAGAAAAATCCTAATTTTACATGCACCCACCCCATTGACTTGATAGGCAGGCCCCGATAAGCCCGGGGACCGATATTAGCCCTTTTGGCTAGGGTTGATAGGTGTTTCCCCTATTTTAGGGGTAAAGTCCGTGTTCCGCTTTTTATATTTTCGGGGACAAATCTTAATTTTACATGCACCCAACCCATTGACTTGATAGGCAGGTCCCAATAAGCCCGGGGACAGATATTAGCCCTTTTGGCTAGGGTTGATAGGTGTTTTCCCCTAGTTAAGGGGTAAAGTCCGTATTCCGCTTTTTATATTTTCGGGAACAAATCCTAATTTTACATACACCCACCCCATTGACTTGATAGGCAGGTCCCAATAAGCGCGGGGACCGATATTAGCCCTTTTGGCTAGGGTTGATAGGTGTTTTCCCCTATTTTAGGGGTAAAGTCCGTGTTCCGCTTTTTATAGTTTCGGGGAAAAATCCTAATTTTACATACACCCACCCATGACTGGATGCCCCTTCACGAATGCTTCACTTTGATACCTCACTCGACCCAATCGGACCATGCGGCGTATTTGAAGTCTGAGGACTACTTTTTCTCCGCGGAAGCTTTTTCCCGCGACCGCATCACCGCCAGACCGCATCACCGCGGAAGAATACATGCCCATGACCGCCACGTGACCGCCACCTGCCGCCACAGAGGTCAAAGGCGTGCATGAGCGCTTCCTATACTTTAACCTGGGTTCCCCCTTAAATTTTATCCGGGGGAACAAATAATTAGGTCAATAAGGCTTTAAATGCCGTCTACCTACTACTTATGGTACTGTGGCCAATTTACAGCATGCATACTGGGGGAAATATAAACATCAATATATGTTTGTCCTGTGATTCCAAAATATTTGCTGGGGAGAAATACTTGACATGTTCAGTTTGCAAACAAGATGTCCACTCCACATGTGCCGGGATTTCAGTAAACATGTATACGCTTTATCAATCCAGCAGAGCTTGTGATTTCACCTGTTATACATGTGTTTTACAGAGTTTTCCGGAAATCGATATTTTTCAATCGAGTCCAGTGAATTAACTGATGATCAATCAAATGCAGAACGACCTCAAGTGAAAGGTGATCAATATAAATTTTTCCACCAAAGTTCCAAAGCAAAGATTGCAAGTTGGAATGTTGAACATCTGACAAATAGGGCGCAGGACACTTCCCCCAAACCATTCCCCCCCCCCCCCCATTCACTCCCCCCCAAAAAACCATCCCCCTCCTCAAATTTTGAGTCACTTCCCCCAATTTTGCTATTTCCCCCCCAAAAAATATGATATTCTATGGTACACATATGCATATCGGCATTACTTGTCAAATAATATACACCTACAATATTTGTATAACAAATAATTTGTTATTTGAGATACGAAACATATTGCATGTTACATATTATATGTGAGTCATGTTGTGAGGCAGTTTGTTTTCGAAGGTAAAGCTGTAGGCCTATCTACTAATGTTCAGTGATTAATCCCACTGATATTAATCCCAACAACCATAATGTTCTTTAGTGAGGCATTTTATCCGAAGTGCTTCAGTAAGATGTTCATTTGTGAGGCAATTTCCTTGAAGTGCTTCTGTAAGAAGTTCTCCTGTTGAGAAAACAAATATTGCTTTATTTGCTTGTCTTTGTAAGACAATTGCTCAATGATCAACCATTTGCAGATTAGTGTGCATCAACACCAACATTAACTGTTTTGTGGCTTGATGGACTATTTTTGGAAATTGAAGAATACTCGATTTCTCACCTTTATATCAGTTTAACACCTATCATGGGTCAATACTAAGATGATATATTTCCAGCGACTGTCCACAGATCGAAGCAGGCCAAGCTCTTCGAGCTGTGGGCAGCCTATAGGGATGAAGATGTGGCCCTGAGTCAGCTACTACGGGAATGTGCTTAAATCAACACACCCACCACTGGTCCCCAGCGAGCAACATGAACCAGTATGAACAATGAGCAGAACACATTGCTAAATATAATATTTTATATCTGATCATTGTTAGTGTACGTTTGTCGTGGTACTAAAACCTTACCTGCTTATTTGTTATAAAATAAATTGAAGGTGCATATTATGATTCGACCACTGTGTCTTCTTCTTTTAAATGAGAACACTGTCAAACTACTTGACACTAATGTCGAGTATGGCAAAACTGCGGGAGGGGGGGAGTGACTAAAATTTTGGGGGGGGAAATGTCTTTTTGCGGGCGAGGGAATGTCAGGGGGGGGGGAATAGTGGGGGGGGGAGTGTCTAGCATTCGACATAAAGTTGATCAGATTAAAATTCTGATGTCAACTGTCCCTCGACCATTGGAAACGTTTCTGAATAATAACAGGAAGAGTGAAGATTTGACACCTCACACGACGCATTCGGACCACGGATGGTCTCCCAAACACACCCCACGCACCCCCAAAATTGCTGCTTTCTATACTACGGCCAGACTGCGCATACGCAAAATGATGAAACCAGACTAGACACCAGTTCAATCCGACTTGCTCAGTGCGCATGCATGCGTCATCAGAATGGAATAGAATAGAATGTATTTATTGCCAAATCAGGCGCCCACGCGGAGCCTACAATTATTTGTTCCTCACCCCACATGATTAATATGATTATAGGACAATTACAAGAAATGAATTACATTGACTCCATTGCCACGGCGTTGATCCACTGGGGGGTGCGGTCTGCCGGAGATGGCTCCATTCCCATCTCCTACCGACCACCACACCCCCGCCTGGGCCAAGGACCCACCAGGGTGGGCCCAGTCCAGCCTCCTGCCCAACGACATGCAGAACACCTGAATTCAACCCCGGCCTACTTCTATTAAACCAACAATTTGAGACCATGAACCCATCCCCATGTACCTCCTTTAGGCCCTGGTCGAGAGATATTTATTTTGAGATCATTTTGTTTCAGCATATTTTAAACTGAGAATCCAGATAAGAATGACAAAATCTAATAATTGCCAGCTGAACTAATCCCCCATAATCATGACTAATCCCCCATAAACAAACACCTAGTACGGTACAACTTCGACGACTGAATGAAGATTACATAATAATCTAGTCCTTCAGTTTGGTTCAACCCAGATAGAAGATGTAGGCCTGTCATTGACAGCAGCAGAAATACCGGGGCCATTAAATGCTAGCTTAACCATGATTTAATACATATACGTCCAGATTGTGTTGATCATATTTAACAGAATACAGTAAAACCTAAACAGTTAATTTCCATATTATTCGGGGGAAAAGTACCAATCGGCAGCAAAACAAAATTCATTTAATTAATTTAGAAAAAGTGTTTTCAAAATAAATAAAACATTGACACTGTACAATACCTTATCATAATGTGGGGAATAGAGCGACTGGGGAAAATGGCCACTGCATTCTGATAGTATATTTCGAAATTTAGCATTAGACTTTCTTAGTTAAAACATATTTAAATACCTCAATAATAGCAATAGGATTGGGGACAAGTTCTAATCAACTTACGTGCCCTCTCAGAAATAACCAGGCGGCAAAACAGACATTACCTCCGGCATACAGACTTTCTTCCACATTTATGTGTAAAATGTGAACTTTTTTGTAATGAAATAAAAATAAAGTTTTGTTGAAAATACATATTTTAATAAGTGAAAAAAACAACAAGAAAACTATGCTCATACTAGTAAAATCAAATACAGGAAAAGCAAATAGTCCATGAGGGGAAATGTCCGAAGGGAAAATGTTAGCCAGGGGAAGTGTGTGCGCGACGCTCTTCTCGGACCTGGTATACCAGGACAAAATGGCAATGGACCAACAGTTACATGTCTTTTCTAATCTCTCTCGATGTCTTTGGGGTGATAGTTTTAAATATGTCTTTGTAATAGTCATCATGTGCCCGAAGTGAACTTGGGATATCGAGTTTACCCATCGAGGAAGGCAGATCGGTACTAACACGTTGTGTATAAATGGTGGAATGGTGGTCGGATCTGATGATTCAAGACAATTCCCATACAAGTTAAGCTACGGCCCTGGCATAATGGGAGACAAGGCTCGAAGGTTGGATTCAAGATTGCATGCCGCCCGCGACGCCCCGAAAGCAAGGCATATTGTGTTTCATTTTCGATAGATTTTTCGGCCTTGGCTCGGCCGTGTGGTCATATCAGCCAAGTTGCCACATGAACAAGTACAATAAAAGCGTACCTGAGATACAACACATATCACGAATCGTTAGATTATTGGCATGTGCTTTAGAATAGGTTAACCGGAAGACTATACTGTGAGGTCATGTGGCTCTGCCAGTATGTCGGCAAACCTTTTGGTCTTTGATATATGTTGGCATTTGTGGGAAGTTGATGCTAGGTCGACATCGGGCCTTACAGACTAATCTTTTGTGGTAAATGCCGTCATATTTTTCATCAGACGACAATACAGCTCACCAAACCCCAGTGTATGAGTTGTCACAGCGAAACAACTCACCAATTGCCAATATACGAGTTGTCAGAGCATTTCCATCACAGCTCTCTATATTTGTATCTAATACTGTTTATGCCGGTGCTTGGGGCCATGTGGTCATACCATCCAAGTTGCCACATGAACAGGTACAATAAAAGCGTACCTGAGATACAACACATATCACGAATCGTTAGATTATTGGTATGTGCTTTAGAATAGGTTAACCGGAAGACTATGCTGTGAGGTCATGTGGCTCTGCCAGTATGTCGGCACCTCTTCCCACTTCCCTTATATGTGTTGTAATTAAAGCTGTCAATTTTCATATCAATAGTGCTGAATATCACTACAGGGGTTTATCCATCTGTCCACTAAAATTTGAACATGGAAAAAGGGTGAGTGAGTGAGTGAATAGGGTTTAACGTCGCTTTCAACATTTTTTCAGCTATATCACGACGGGGAAGGGAAGCGAGGGGAGGGGGAGGGGCAGGGGTACCTACTTGTAACAGAGCAGATCTAATGCTGCCATTTTATAGTACTGTCCCACTGAAATATCATGCCGTAGGCAGATATGACACTCCACTCAGTCACATTATACTGACACCGAGCTAACCAGTCCGTGTTCTATCCTCTTAATGCTGAGCGTAAGCGAGGGAGCAACAAGTTCCATTTTTCAAGCCTTAGGTATGACCCGGCCTGGGATCGAACCCAGTACCTACCGCTTACGAGGCCGACGCTCTAACCATTAGACCACCGCATTGCGGTCAACATGGAAAAAATTCCACATTCGCTCTCACCATGTCACTTAGTATGTAAAAATATGTCGAAAACAGAAATGAAATCGTCCAGTTTGAAGACTATTTGCATGATACGAGATGGTCGGGAGTCTTTTGGTGGATTTTTTTATACGCATATGTTTGACGAAATATGGACGCAGGTAGACATCAAGCACGATGAACTAAAACAGTCGACTTTTAGAACGGAACATGTTCGTCGGAAGAAGCACAAATCGGACCAGTCGACATGAGAGCTGCCGAATATTTGTGCTGGTCTTCGCTGAGGTCCGCGCTTCTGTCATTTATAGCCGGGTCCCTGCAGCGCAACCGTTACATTCCGGGCTACCCACCAAGGTGACGACATGAGGGTTACAGCACTTCGTTTCCGGAGTGGATTTGAGCGACAGAATGTGACGTGATCATAGTATGGAGGAATTATCATTCTCCTAATAGAGCGCGGAGAAGAATCACAAGCAACACATCGTCTTCTGCTTTAATCAGACACAAGTCTCTAACCGACTGGATGTATGGGGAGGACGGAGATGGATAGATTTTTTCTGCGTAGTTGATGGATTTTACAATTATGATAAACACGAGTTCTGAAAGTACGCTCTCTATCGCCAAGATCGGGAGCGACTATTGTAGATCTGTTTTCCGTAGATCTGGACTTTCAACGGCGGATGGAAGTTTGCAGGGAGACTAACATACTGGTAGTGCCTGAATACGAAGCTGCGTCATCATGACATGAAGGAACCAGATGCATGGCTATATATCGGTTATCCACTTTTGCGCCTCGACAAAAAATGCTGAAAAAATCAAATATATACCAACTTCTCCACCCCTGGCCTATATACAATAAAATGTCACACTTATGATGAACAAACATTAGAGATGCATTTGTTTCATAGTATTTACATTGATATACGTTTATGAAACCGACAAGAATCGAATGACCATCCTAGAAAATTACACGCAAAATAGATTTGCATATGCTATTAAACGTGTAATCATCCGTATGTGCGAGCACCTTTCATTGGTTTCAAATGCTGCAATCTGCACACGTTTGTATAATCTAGGAAATATTATCAAACATCCATTTATCATATTCATGTGTAACATATACAAATAGTCATATTTAGCATCTATGTAGTGCACGTTGCAAATATAACGAAATACGAAAATGCCATTACATAAAACCTAGCAAGCTCATACGTTTTATGTTCAATTTCACCAACTCGTCATCCATTTAGGAAATGTTTCAGAAATATACAGATTTAATAATCCCAGTGAAATGTAGATAAAACCCATTTATTTCACCATACATTACACGTATATGGAAGACTCGTATGTACAAGCATATATCACAAGTTGGCTGCATACATCATGTCCATATGCCAATGACCTGGCCTCTATATGGCGAAGCTATGGCAGATATTTTTATTTGCGTATATACGAACGGACTGGAATTTATTTTAAATCCGACTATATAAAATCCTTCATCACACGGGATAAATATAACTAAACTACATGTATATCATAATCAATTATTTTAAAAATCAAACGTAAAGTATTTATTTTTTTTATACTCAAGCACCGTATTAATTTTAATTGACTCTTTTTTTAAAGCAAACTCAATGGTATGGCCTACATCATCCAACTTAGGATGGGAGGCCACAAATTCAAAATCTGTCTGTCTGTCTGTCATAATCAATAGGCTCAGTATGGCACTCAAATGTTAAGTGAATGCAATCATTTAATTTTTCTCAACCAACTAGTCAAATGTCCGTGAATGCGACCGTTCACCAGGGTATCAAATGTAAGTAAAACTACATATTCACTACGGCGGCTCATCCCCCATTTGTAACCAATCAAATCTATGTACATCCCAAACATTTCACATGGTTATGTCATATAGCTGAAATAAGGGACTCTTCAAGCTACACTGTACAGTTAAATTATTATAAATATCTAATTACACCATATAGGAAATGTATTATAAATGAATGGAAATTTTGGACTCTCACATTCCTGCACCATACATTTAACATACATTTTAAATGTACAATTTTCTGTAGTGTGTTGGACACGTCCGCAGCAAATCTAATTATCAGTTACAGTTGTACTATAGTTGGGAATTATCCATTCAATGTTTTTCAAGATACAATATTACACGATCGCACCCGATCAAATATAGGCTGATCACATGGACAATGACGATGCAGCTAAAGTTATCTCGGGATCTTCACGAGACAACAATAATTCCGATAAGATGTTCCATCAAAATCGTATTACGTGCAACACATATCCGTCATATGATTTTCGTCTTTCGGTAGCGCTCGGTTAATTCCGTAAACAGTAATTCATCACGACTGATCGAGGTAGCCATTTTGAATATTCAAAGTGGAATTCATTATTGTTATGTTACAGAATTTTGCGCAAACAATTCCTCAGACAAAGTCTTCTACCCTTATGTTTTCGTACAGATACAATCCGACAAGGCCTATTGTTCGTCTTGTTCGTTAAAAAAGTTGATGCACATATCTAAAGTAGTTCGATATCACTACGCGCCGATTATCTGAGTTTCTCAGAGACAATGCAGGGAACTTTATCACGAGGTTGATCTGTCTGGCCACTGATAAGGGGTCACATGGCACAATCTACATGACAATCATGTGCATTTTTATTTCCCTATATAAACTTAATCTCCGTGATATCTTCCTCCTTGTTCTGATCCCGGTTGACTTGTGATCTGAAAATATAACGGACGAGTGTTAAACAAGGTAAGTCTGATTTCAAATAGCAAAACTGTAACGAAACAATGGCTGTTTATTCGTCTGTGATACTGTACTTAAATATTCTTTTCAGAGAATTTCTAGAAATTTTTTATTTTAGAAGAAGCGATGGCAATGTCGAGAAATTGACAAAAGTTCGGAAAGATCAGCTCTTCTTTGTTGGAGGTGAAAGAAGTGTATAGTTCTTGAACAGCGTACAAAATACAGTAATATCATGCGTAGTTTTTTTCTAATAGATACGCACAAGTTCATATACTACTTCATTCATTGATGTGTTGTCACACATTTGTTTTTGGAGAAAGAGATGGACGCTTGCTCTGACTAAACAAAGACAACTGCTATCAATCGTCGAGCATACACAAATATTTTTAAAATAGGTAATCGGAAATTGCTTCGGATTATTGCTGTCTGGCTACATTTATTAATTCTTATCGATGGATTATTCAATAGTTTGCAAAACTCAGAAATGTAAAAAATATATTACATGTAGTTGTTTAAAACAGAAGAGCGGTGTATAAGAATCAATAAGAAACTAACCGTATATCTCTCTTAGACTGTAGTACTCTCTGTTAGTTCATGATATCAACAGACAGTGATAGTGTACTGTTCCAGCTGTCTACCCTTCAGTGATTGGTCATTCGACCCCGCCATTTTAAACTAAGCCGATCATTCTCATTGGATCACTATTTATAGGAGCCACTCCAATCTTCATACACATCCACTTGACTGTCTCAGTTGACCGATGTTTTCGATTTCAAAATCTGGCGTCTAACTGGGAAAATGTTGTTGTTGCTGCATCAGCCAGACATTAGCCCTCCATAGAAGGGTCCAATACTATAGGCTAATATCTCTCTCGGAAATTATATCCCCGATTAATTTATATACCCTTGCATTATTCGTGAAACCGGGATGATATTAAAAAAAATCAAATGTCTGAATCCATGTCAAAATATAGCTACAAGTATAGTGATTGTTGAAGGTATAGACATCATTTGTGGCTGTTATCTGTACATTTTAGTCGCTTATCTACAGATAATCTACCGCACAGTGAACCGAGGTTATCCACGGAACAATGGTACCATGCATTGTGATGACGTCTCAATTAGGACATTTGACTCTTATCGGAATCTTCAGATCACAAAATGCAGATTAACTGATGGGGCTCACCGAGATTCATTGAAATGACCCACACTGACAAGGGCTTCTTAAGTTATCTCCGTAATAATATATGATGAAACGAAAAATAGCCTCGTCATCCCAGGTCTGGACCGGTGACGTCAGGCGGGCATGTACACCGAGTTAATTCCTTGGCGTGTGTAAACATTTCTGCTGCGTTACTTAGCCTGACTTACCGTGACATATGGGGAACATTTTTTTCTTAAGATATTAACAGATTTTCGAATCTGCCCAAAACGATATAACCCAATCAGTGCGGTTCCAATCTTTCTGTAGATTCCGATCCAAGCGTGACTGAGATACATCATACTGCAGATATAGAATAATGCCCATTGTAAAAGATGTTTTTTGTCGTCAATGGTAACTGTTGACCGCTTCTCAATTGCAGGAAATCATCTTCTGGGGGGTTTTTTGGTTTGTTTTTTTTTCTTTTTTTTGGAGGAGGGGGGGTTGATTTTTTTTTTAAATTGATATTAACTGTCGTACTTGTACGGTAAAGGTATTTTGATTATCGATGAGAACATTATTTTGCGGATGACAGCTGAATATTGATTCTGATGCCTGTAATTTTCGTTTTCTTCTTTGCCCATTTTGCAATCGTGTTCGTTTTTACTGTCATTATGTGTGTACATTGAGCTGAAACGACACCAAGAGGCCTGAAATCGGTAATAATCATATTCTGCTCTTCCCTTCGTCGATGCTGTGTATATATGTTTCTTTGCTATGATATTTTATTTCATAGATTTTCCATATTGTTAAAACTCTTATATATGTTTATTCCGTCTTTCGTTCACAGATGCTGAGGCTTTTAGTAATTTCCGCCCTCGTGGCATTCGCGGTCTCTGCGCCATTCTCCACCCAACTTGATGGGGAGTGGAGGATATTTAAGGACAGTTACGGCAAAAACTACGACGCCAGTGAAGAAGTGATTCGGTTAGTACTGATTAATCAAGTGTCCTCCCAGATATCAACACTGCTGTCACCAATTCGGCAGTTTTCGGTATTCTCCGGACACTCCGGACATTCTTCGTGCACTAATTATGCTTGAAAAAAAAGTTTAAAAGAAAGGGACCTCTTGTGTCACCTATGTTGCATTTCCGTCACGTCAAAGTCACATGACAGTTGCCGAAAGTTTTCGCAAAATTGTATCTTTGTTCCACACTTCCCCAACTTGACGTCACTAGCCCAACAGATCATGGGATCTATAATAACATATATAGTGATAAAAGTATAAGATTTATAGTGATAAGACAATCTGTACCTGAATATTTCTCGACATGCTTAGCAAAGTGTGTATTTCCTGAGAATGTTCTGTCTCGCGATGGCACAATCTTTGTGGTAGAGCTACCAATCATCCGCTTTTCAGACCTTTTCCCTTACTTCCGGTCATCTGACCTCTTGACCATCGTTGACAATATATACCTTTAGGCGCCAGTTTTTCTTCGTATCCATTGGATGAACCTCCATTGCTCTTACCCAACAAAACAAGGGAAAGCAGTGCTCCTCGATAGTGGAGAACAACGAAGATTTCGGTTAAAAAAACCTGACATGTAGCACACCCAGTGGCTGTTTTTGTTTGACTCATCGACCCCGAAGAATAGTATTTTGTTCTAATAATCCTCCACCATGATAAAGATTCATTTCGCTTTGAAGCCCTGATGCATTGTGTGATCTAAGTGACAGATGTTTAGTTAGCCAGAAAATCTGACGCCGCTCATGTAACCAACTTCAATTTAATTGTCAACACGCAGCAAGACGTGTAGTCTTGTAATCACACATCAAATTAAAGCTGTACTAGGTCTTGCAAATTTATTATGGTTTGTCGGTTACATGTAGGACTGAGTCGGCTCAGTGATCTTTCGTGTCATGTTACATGAGAGGTTTCAGTCGACGGGGTAATTGAATGGCATTCAATTGATTCACGTCGATCATTCATTTGCCATGGAAGCACATTGCATTTGAAACGCGATTAAACCTCATATGGTACAGTGCTATTGTGCCCTGATGAACACCCATTTAACTAGGACAAGTTTTACTTCAACAACACTTAGCTTCATTTGAACCATCTATAATTCTAGAAAACCCAGGAAGCCTACATATATATTTGTTCAAGTGTATTAATATGTTTTACTTCTATTTTCTAGGCGGTCTATTTGGGAAGACAATGTAAAGTACATCCAGATCCACAATCTAGAGGCTGACAGAGGCGTTCACACTTACACCGTTGGAATCAATCGATATGCCGATATGGTAAAGTTTTCCAATAATATTAATGTAACCTGATTTATGTTCTTCGTTATTTGGGCTCGCCAAAACGCTGAAATATTGCTGAACGCGACGTCACATTTAACTTTCCGGCCCATTACTAGGCCTATACAAGTCCTTGAACATTTTGAAGTGCCCTGTTTTAGTACTTGTTATTCACCTGTGGGTCAAGATTTACAAATACATGTTTCTTAAGTGCAATTTTATTCTTGAAAGTCTTACTATCAGTGGCACAATTTTCGCCTGATTGGGTGGAGACGGCGTTTCACATTTGTCTCCCACAAACACTGCGGGGGTAATCACGATCAGTAAATATCCCCTAATATTTTCAGCGCTTTCATTCCATTACTTAATTCCTCCAGTTGTATGTGTAAAACCGTTTAACTCGGGGAAACTATTCAGCATGAGGGTTCGAAATTTGACACATGTATCCTGAACTAAGTAAATGAAAAAAGCGATGCCTCCATTCATCTAAATGTTGTTTTGGTTGCTGAGATGTTATTGTTCAAAGTGTGAACGTCGCATTTTATCCCATTTCTTCAATTAAAAATACGCAGATTTCCAGAGAAAACCATCTGGGCAAAAAAAAAATAAAAAAAATAATCCAAATTTCGTTTCAGGATTGTTCTACTCGATAAAGTTGATAATTTTATGGAGAATATGGAACTTGTTGAAAAATAAACGTTTGAAAATTGAAGCTCATTTTACGAAAAGTCGGGATTGTTCTTTTATTTGCTCTACTTTTACCATTGGTTGCCCTTCACCCAAATGCAGTCTTGTTGCACATGCACAGTTTCAGGGATCGATCATTACTTTTCGTCGACTCTGAAGGAAAGTTGCTCATGGCGGAGAAAATATCTAACATTGCCTCACTCTCTCATCGCCAGATCACTTTGCGCATCTTTAAACGAGTCTCGCATTGCTATTCAAGGCAACTAGTATCAGGTTACAGACTGAAATGACATGAACAGTGCCCCGTTATATATATTCAATTCATTATTTATTTGAACAGACAGTAGAGGAATTTGTCCAGGTCATGAATGGTTACAAAATGTCCAACAGAACCCGAGGCTCTACATTTATCCCAGCAAGCAACACGGCTCTCCCAGACACCGTTGATTGGAGGACAAAGGGTTACGTCACACCAGTTAAGAACCAGGTAATTCAATCAAATTTATTATTTTTCAAAAACGAACTTTATTTAATTTTCTCATTCTCGTGCAAGGAAAGGGGGTTGAATCTTGGATAGGTATTTTGCATATCCCTTGGTTGTATGGTAGTCACGTACAATTAAAGGGAGTTAACTCTGTTAGTGAAATACCGTGATCTGAGCACAGTCATCTAATTATCGTACTAGAAGTACTGAGGAGTCTATGGCTGAGTTGAATATCCACTGTCCGTTATAATGTATATTTCATATATTATTTCATCTCTAGCTGATTAAGCAACCACGGCAATGGCTCGCAAAGGAACTACCTATTCATACACCTCCTCGTGGTGGTATGAGATTTCGATAGGGCTGTAGCTGTAGTTCCCGTGAGGAATTTTACCTTTTCAGCATTATACATGCATACCAAGACTAGACATGCAGTATTGAAACTTAGCGAAAGCGGCCGTCCATACACTGTATGACTGTGACATCATATAATACATGGAGCAATCGAGTTCAGTCATACAAAGTACGCAGTGCTCAGCGAGACTGTAGTCTACCGTAATAAACTATGATCGTTATATTGATACGTAATAACCCAACAGGATAGTAAATTGGAGCTCTTCTGTATTTTGAGTCAGGAAACTCAGGTTACATCAGGTTACATAAAAATTAGGAATGGAGCGTACAATGAGACGGACTACAGAGTATTGTTCAATGCACGATTTAACCACACGGTGTGTTTCAGAAACAATGTGGCTCTTGCTGGGCGTTTTCTGCAACGGGATCTTTGGAAGGACAACATTTCAAGAAAACTGGAAACCTCGTCTCTCTGTCTGAACAAAACCTCGTGGACTGCTCCAGGAAAGAAGGTGAGATCATATGGCGAAACAATATCAGTCAGGCTAGATTAACAGAAGGAAATTTGGGACAGAAATATGAAATTTCAGTGATCATGAAATCATCAAAGCTCTCTCTTCGAAGCAGCAGAATACACATGTATGATCAAACCTATGCCATTACGTAGGAAGCAATGGTAGAAAGAATATAGTACATTGTTCAACCTGTGGATTATGTATACGAGTCCATTTGCTAGTAAACACGAGTATATTATGACGTCTCCGTATGTAATTGAGGCCCCGTACATGAAACAACCGTACTAGAGTTTTATATGGAGAGAATTACAAAGTTTTTTTCAAGCGTGATATATTATCGATATCAAGGAGTACTGGTGGTCACTTTGTATAGTTCAGTTTGTTCTACACGATGCAGAAAAGAAAAAGGTAACTGCTGATTTTTGACAAGCTCCAAAGTAGACGACTAATTAAAATGGATAGACTATAGTGCAAAAGATTATGGAAAAATTCATAATGGCGTCCACAAGGTGTCCTCAGAAAGTCGCATTCACGGTCTTTTCTGTACGTGTTTACTGTACATCATTTTAATTGGCTTTTGAGGGGAAATATTGAAAAAATAAAAATATCTGTAAATCGATAAAAAAAAGGCAAACAATAGCTTCGGAGAGGATGACGTCACTGTTACGTCATCATGGTGACCATCTTGCTTTGTTTTTTGGTTCTTTTAGAGTTTGACCATTATCTATACTATAGAAAAATTCAGCTCTACTCAAAGAGGAAACGAAAAATAATGGGAGGGCAGGGCAGAATAGGGGTCGAAATGCTTTCCACCAAAGCTGAGACAGACCCAACTGGCTCAGGTCTGGTAGGGTTAAAAAAGTCTCAAAGTTATATGCTGTCAAATGTTAATAGACTACATTTCTACTGAATTAGCTTTTATTAATTTCAGTCTCACTCCACATTTTTCAGGTAACCTTGGGTGCGAAGGTGGTCTGATGGACCAGGCTTTCCAATACATTAAGGTTAACCACGGTATCGACACAGAGGTCTCATACCCATATAAGGCAAAGGTGAGTCCAGCAAGGATATTCCTACGGACTATTCGCACCATCAATAATTGCAATATTAAAAGTAATGTTAAAATTTCGTAATTCATATGTATTACCTAAGTATTGTATTAATTGTGATTTTCGTCTCATTTTCATACTTTTTCAATGTTTCTTCAGAACGAAAAGTGTGTCTTCAATGCTGCTAATGTAGGCGCAACCGATACGGGATTTATGGATATCAAGAGAGACAGCGAGACAGATCTCCAGTCCGCCGTTGCCACTGTGGGTCCAATTTCCGTTGCTATCGACGCCGGTCACCAATCATTCCAGCTATACAAAAGTGGGGTCTACTACGAGCCCCAGTGCAGCTCTACCCGACTTGATCATGGAGTATTGGCCGTGGGTTATGGAGCCGACAATGGGCAGGACTACTGGCTGGTCAAGAACAGGTTCGTAGCACGTGCTCTCCATTACTCTCCTGGTTGCCATGGTCACAAAACATTTAAAACGGCTTAACTTAATATGCAGTAAATGCGCTGCGCACGTCTTGACAAACTATATTCCCTAATATTCGCCCCCACAAATGACCCACCACGCCAGGTAACCTGGCTTTCCCGCTCGAACATATACAAAAAAATCAGCATACATTCGTCGCCATTTTTTTTTCGAGATACGACTGCCGCAAATTAGCTTATTCCGTCCGACATAATCACAGCGAATATGGGCGGTGAGCAATCAAACTGGCCCGAGATTTTCTCTGTTAAAATTTCAAAAGGTTTTTAGGATATTTTTTAGTGTGGAATATTACAGAAACATTTTAAAATACATCACAAACCATTTCTCGCCCACTCAGATATAATGACCAATCAAATTTCAGCGGACGTCAAGTCCTGATTATAATCTTTCCCGCCGCCTTGGCCAATCAAAACAAGGATACTATCGGCTATGCAGCGAATGCAATGATCTCTGATCTGAGCTGATTAGCCTCATTATCGTCCTTCTGAATTGATCCATTATCCCATCAACCTCAGATTATGCGAATTGGCCATGTTATTTGTCTCCATTCCGAACCATGTATGAGTGTACGGAGAAAGGGGAGATAATCCGGTGGTTCATCAATGTTGACAGGGTTAATGTCATGTAAAAGTTTGACTATATCCGTCGTGCGTTACTATGGTTTCCTTCAGTTTCGCATGATGTCAAAATATTAATCGAAATGAGAGAAAGTGCATATTCCAAAATACTCACGGACGTATCATCATATTGTTTAATGAACCATCTCCTTTCATCATAATCATTGCAACCGTTGCGACGTTCCCCAATAATATTTATCATATGGTGTAGGTAGCTTTTCTTTATTTTCGTTACAGTTGGGGAGCAGAGTGGGGCACAGCTGGTTATATCATGATGTCCAGGAACCGTAACAACAACTGTGGTATTGCTACACAATCCAGCTATCCGCTCGTCTAATCTGGTCAAAAAAGTCTGTACCGCCAGCTTTGTCAATCAGACCAACATCAGCCAACGTGGGTGGTACGATCAACACGAACTAGATCATTAACCAACGTGTGTGATGCGATCGACATCAGCAAGTCCGGTACAATCTACATGTACATGTGTGATAGGATCAACACCAACTCGGTCAATGACTGTGATATTAAAATATTGTATAGACTCAAAATCCGAGAGAGCGTGGTCGTTTACGTGAACTCAACGCTGTGAATCACTTTATCTGAACTTTCTGTAAATAATTACTATCTCTGTCTGGTTTCTTGCTTAAGGGACAGTCCTTTCACAAAGGTGAAAAAACTATTTACTTCATCTGAAATTCTACAGTTTCTAAAGTCTGGTTTACCCTACTGAGATTATTCGTTACATTTGTTTTCGGATATGTACATATATAAACTATCCATGAAATAAATTGTGTGAAATGTAATTGCAGTGCTTCGAGTTGTCTCCATTGCTTCACCATTGCGAACTGTTAAACGGTTTTCTGTCTAATTCAAACACTGAACTGTCACTGCTTTTTCCACGCTGATGCGATGACTCTTGTCCACAGGCCCGCAAAACAAGAGGTTTTTTTGGGGGGGTGGGGGCGGTGGTATTAGGGTGAAGTTTCGAAATATGGGGTCTCTATATATAACACCATGCTTTATATAAATCCACATCAATGTGTGAAACGGACTTTGGGTGAATCGAGAAATAAACGGTTTACCGCCAAACAAAATACATCAGCATATTCTACAAGTATCACTTTATATATTCCCTTCGTCAAATTAGTAAATTTGTGCAATTTTTTACCTTTGCCGGGCCATTCAAAATCCAACGTAACTGTCCGTCCATCTAGGAACAGTTAGATTATTGCGGGCTTCGTTTTCAATTCTGGTTGGTCAGTCGCGACAGCTGATCAGTGCGTGACCTCTCTTGCCAGAGGCGTGTGGCGACTGACCAATCAGAATTGAGAACGAAGCCCGCCATAATCTAACTGTCCCTAGATGGACGGACAGTTACGTTAGATTTTGAATCGCCCGGCAAAGGTAAAAAATTGCACAAATTTACTAATTTGACGACGGGAATATATAAAATGATACTTGTAGAATATGCTGATGTATTTTGTTCGGCGGTAAACCGTTTATTTCTCGATTCACCCAAAGTCCGTTTCACACCTTGATGTGGATTTATATAAAGCATGGGGTTATATATAGAGACCCCATATTTCGACACTTCACCCTAATACTACCGCCCACACTCCCAAAAACTCTTGTTTTGCGGGCCTGTGCTCTTGTCCTTGTTTTGCTGCTCGGCGAATCAACTGATACACAGAGAGAACAATGAGGCCACCCACCACTCGGGCCCTACGCTTGAACCATTTCATTAGAAGTACTTGAACGAGAAATTTTGCTGGTGGGTTTGCCGAATGCATGCCGTAGCCAAAACAAGGAAATTTAAAAACCCATCAAAAGGGAAATAAAGTGACTGGTTTCACTTTTTTTATTTGATAACAGTTATATATAGATACATCCCCGAACCGAATATTAAGCAGGCAATATTAGTGTAGAAATCAAAAAGCGACAATCAAGTGGATCGCAACAGGTGCCGTCATACTCAGCGTATCGAAAATTCCACATATACGAATTGCACTGGCTCGTCTGATGACACGGCAATTACGACATCTTTTCGACATTAGCCAATGGCTGCTGTGGTTATAGGCCGCAGTGAAGTAATCCATTCGTACGAAAATTTGGCACATGGACAAAAACTTTGACAGTTACAAAAAGCTCTATATCATGGTAAACAATTATTAGTTCAATCAGTATAAATTCATTTTAGGCTCTTTTAGCCCTACCACGCCTGTTGGGGAGGGGTGGGGGGCAAAATGGCCCCTCCTGCCAAACTTTCTGCGCTATCTCCTGGGCGACAAAAAATGAGAGCTGACACTCCGTGACTCGATAGTTTATCATGTTGGGGTCATTTCGAGCCTATTGGCATAATCCCCCGAGCAGAGGATCATGGCCAAATTCAAGATGGCGACCACGTGGGGTACCAGAAAATTTCTGCTTTTCCGCGATGAAAAGTGGACAAAACCTATTTTATTTCACATCACATTCATATTTGCTAATTTATCATGCATTTTTACGGAGAAATTGGATAAATAAAAAAATCGAAATTACAAGCGTCTGGTCCATCATTCATAATTCAGCCGTCGTCCATTAAAGAATATCCGCGTCCATAATCCAAAGACCTATTCCATATTCCATATAACAGCATTAGCACCAAATTCAAAAGACAATCATAGTATACATAGACATAGGCTAGTTTCCTGCAACAGAGAAGCGGTGAACAGTTTTCAATTATGTCGGCAAGACATCAAGATTTTCCAAAAATATCCGTATCGCTGATCAGTATTCTTAATCCATATGATATTCGTTGTAAAGTCGTCATCTAGAGAATGATGTATCTCAGTCACGCTTTGATTGTGACTGTTCATATGAGCACCATGAAGATCTTGAAGTATATGGGTTCATACGGCCCCTAGCCCCGGGTTAAACGGAATTAGACACAAGTTACGAAACGTATCGCCATTGGTCTTGCACGTATTGTACTATCAGCATGCGATATGTATCGCCAAATTTGAGAAACTTTGAGTGGGGACGCTTTGTGGTATAGCCCTGTTTTATAAGTTTCTGCAACAATATTTTGTGACTTTGATTAAAATTGTCACATTTAACACAGGATCTAGCAAATGCTACTACGCGAGACATGTATACGCCATATGCAGATACCACTGGAATATTACTGTCCAGAAAGGGATAGTTTACGATGTCGAAATTGTAATCATCTCTTTTGTCCTAAAGTCGACGAGAGAGAAGGCCCGCTTCATTTTTATAGAGATATGGGTATAAATATGATGTTCCGGTAGGGCTATCTAGATCTGTAGTTTCCTTCAAATCCAGTGAAGGTAGATAAAAGTCTTTCACTGCGTCATTTATAGCGAGTATCCACATCGAGAGGATCGCCTATATAGCGGTTGATGAATCAGAAGAAAAGGCTTTGAATTGATCGGTTTTTGAAAGCGCCTGCATATAGGCATATTCAAAAGAGAACAGATATATCTCATCCAACAGGGGTACACAATTAGTACTCATTGGAATACCTATATACTGTTGATATATTGTGTTGCCAAACTTCACATAGACATTTTTAATGAGAAATTCAAGCAATTCTATAAACAAAAGGAATCATCCCATGAATGATATCTTTTGTGTGTAGTAGAGCTAAAGAATGCTTTACGGCTTCTGACACTAATATATCTACGAGCAGTTTTCTTGAATACAAATACTATTCATGAACTTAGGCGGTCAATAAGGTCTTGGTGAGAGATTGTAGTATAGAGAGTCGAGAAATCCCACGTGGATACATGTCTAAACGGTATGCGACCTTTAGCATCAAGTTCTTCCGTACGACATTTTGAGTTTTTAGAAATACTGACCGAATACCTTTCCCAACATACTTTTGCCTCCTGAAAGGCCCTCGTCAAGAGAGTTGAATGAAGTCAACCAAAAAATGCCGTTTTTGAAACTGAAATGCCGTTTTTGAAAATGACGTCATGTGACGTCATCAAAGCGGCCATTATGGATTTTTTTTCTGGTAGAGTTTGGGTATATACCCATGGATATAGTGTGGTAAGTTTCAGCTCCCTAGCTCAAGGTGTAAGAAAAATAATTAGAGAGGTCATTTCGACCCCCAGGCATGGACAGGTGCCAAAAAGCTCAGACCAGATAGGGACAAGTGAGAAAAGGACAACAAAATATACGACCCCTCATGTTGTACTTTGGTATTGAGCAATTGTATTTTGCCCGTATAATTATTCAGGCCGTCAGTTTTCATTATGGTCTGTCCAAAGATAAATTACCATGATAAGGAGTCAGTTTTAAGATGGGTGTCCTTCAACAATGCAGGTATATAACCATATTAATATAGAACATGTTTAGTTCAAAGGCTGAATTGGTCACCGATAATAAAAAAATTAATCTATTTTTCGCAGTTAATTTTACATGAATACTGATTAGTTCTGCAGGTTTTGTTTACCTTTTCAAACTTGACGGATTAACATGTGTCATTTCCCATCGACTTCCACTGTAAGATTTCTTTTTTTAGTTTCAAGTATCAACATCCCAGATTCTCAAATCAGCATCAAATAACTTTCACAATTTACATCCGACAGGATAGTTGTAAAGAAGTCAGACTATCACAGAAGTGCGATGGTACCACCACTAGTCCAAGTTGTGCATTGAGTTTTGTTTCAGTGTGCATTCTTTGTGTCCCGAGTGATTGTGTCTCATTTTCTCAAGAAACACCTCAGTTATTTTTTATAAGTAAATCTGAAGATTAGCTATGGTCCGGTATTGGTACAGTGGACATTCGTTTAGAATAGGTGTTACCACATCGGCTGCAAGGATCAGGGACCACATCAGCAGCTTGGATCAAACAGAAGACTAGTTTATGAGAACCAGCGAGCGTTGGTCCTAAGACTTTTGCTGTCATTACAATGTTCTGAGGCTGGGGATTTCAATAGTGTCCAAACACGCACGTGTCAAATCATTTTCCAACTAAACACGAAATGATTACCTAACACATTCGAATAGCCTTGATTCTTAAGACTAGTCATTATTCGACATCAAGGTCTCTGACAGTGTTTAGGTGATATTAATACAGCTGTAATAGCGTTCTCGAACACCCTGCATGAAACATGGCATGCATGGCATACAATTGAAATTGGCTTGGGGAATTGTAACTCGCATAGGGGTGGTCAAAATTGTTATTACATATTTCTCAGTGAGATTATATTTGCGAATACATGTTTTGCTACAAGCACATTGATTTGTACATAGAACAATTGCAAGCCTTGGGGACGAAACGTCCACCAGCAGAATCTCACCATATACAGGCAATAATTAAACACAACATTAAAAGGTTGGTGGAAAACAAGTTCAGCGTACTGACAAAAACGCATATGACCCCACAGACAAACATACTGACTGCATATTTAAAAGAAGAAACATCACAAGAACCAAAATTGATCTCTGTAATGATTTGTATCTCAGCCACGTTTTATTGTAGCTGTTCATGTGGACACCTTGAATGACATGACCACACGGCCCCTAGCACCGGCTTGAGCGGTATTAGATACAAATATTTCCGGGCCATAATGTAATAGCCCTATCAAGACATCTATTGGAATGATAAGTTAGCTGAAACACTGTAGCTGAAATTGAACATTACTATCCACAATTGATAAATTGCATTAAATGGATACCATTCGAATCATACCATCGACCAAATGCAGGAAAAACCTTAAAAACTGTAATATAAAGGTCTAAGAAGACCACAATGAAATGAAACAACCGAGACGATGACGGATGTGAGATGTCAAGCCAAGAGAATGCAGTCCCAGTGTTACAGGGATAACTTTGCCAAAACTATATTAAGGAAATCTTTAGTTTAATCAAGGCATCACTGGACGAGAACGCATCGGCTCAAATAGATGAACTGAAAAATTGCAATGAAATGGACAGTGACCTATTCTGAACCTTACTAAATCAAAATAAAACCGATGACCACCAAGAACATGTGGGTTTGTGTTTGCTATCTTCCGGCTCACACACCCTCAATAACCATTCACGTTGCGCATAGCAGAACAATATTATAAGTTATTCTGTCCCTGCGAGTTTGATACTGAATTTTGTCCTGTTTCCTGGCGAAAATGCCACACGACCGCGAAGCAACCTTTTCAATTTGGGAAAGTTGCGAGGTAAAGTGGGTCTAAAACTTGCTAATCAAATATGACAAAAAATGATAATGAAAACGGCTGGAGACGCCTCAAATATTTTGAAATATTCGAAATCAGCATTGTAGATTTGGTTATATTTCGTAAGAAATCATGACTTCTGCTCGAAATGATAAGTCAAAAGACCGTACAGCGCTAGTCTGATCGCCAACTCTTCGGCTGATCGGTCGAGCTGGAGTCGACTCGGCGAAAAAGACGGTACAGTTTTCGAACAAAGAACGTCTGAAAATAGTCAATCTTGAATTAATCAACGTATTCTAAGAATGTTTCATATCTGCTAACAGTATTTTGATTCATGTAACCTAAAATTGTACATGTCAAATAAGAATAAACGCGAATATCAGGGATAAACTTCCACATCATTCACATTGTACTGGCGCATGTGATCGTATCGAGGCGAGATTTTCGAAGCGAAGTCAAGCATCAGGCGGCTTTTATCAACTGTTACTCACAGTCACAGTACACTACCTTTTCCAGATATTCCAGGAACAGTCGCACATACTATCGGTCAGATTTACAAAGTTGATATCCGACATATTCTTTATTTCCAGTTCTGTCGCTGACAGAACACTCCAGCTGCCATGT